>VMDR010006694.1:0-44094 GCA_007922815.1 Macrotus californicus
AATTCTTTTCAGAAAAATCTCAATGAGGGACTCTCAAACTTTGTTAGATGCCTCCTGGGTCATGACAACACTAACTATGGGTAGAGATGAGAACCATAAATGAACAGTAAGACATGTGAGTATATCTGCCTAGATACAGCTAGGAGAATGCACTAATATTCCAACAGCATCATACTGACCACAGTGGACAGTCATCCGAAACCTAGAGCAATGTCATCATTCCTTTGGGTAGACAAGAAAGAGGTTGTAGCCAAAGAACGAGGATGCACTTTTATTGATAAAGACTCATCTCATACTCAAAGGTTCATTATTGCCAGGCACTGTGCCAAGTACTTTACACGATCTTCTTGTCTATTTTTACAATTGCATGTGGTTGGTAATATTATTAGCTCCATTTATTAGAAATTAAGTAACTTGACCAAAGGAACATTACTCATAACTAAACCACTCAGCCAGGACTTCAACCTGAGCTGGCTGACTGCAGAGCCTACAAATACTATCACATTTAATATCCCCCACGTGCCCGTGAAGTAAGATATTACTACCACCCCTGTTTCACAGGCGTGGAGCTGAAGGTCAAAGCACAAAGTCAAATGAGACCTACTGGTGGAGCCAGGATTCAACACAAGTCCAAATTCAAACCACGTAACTGCTCTCTTTTGGTCTCGCTCTCTCGTCTGTCTCTATTTTTCTCTCTCATTTAACAAATATTTTTGTAATGCCCATTCTGTACCAGGCACTATTTATTATCTACCATTTCAAGGTACAAGAGATATAAAGATGACTAAGGTAATTCCTTCTCTCCAGGGGGTCACATCTAGAGGAAGAGCCTAGAGCTTGCTACTCGAAGTCTGATTTATGGACCAGCAGTAGGGGCACTACCTGGAAGCCTGGCAGAAATTAGGACCCCAAGTTCCATCCCAGACCTACTCCATCAGTTTCTGAGCTTTAACGTGGTTTCCAAAGGTTTCGCATGCACATTAAAATGGCAGCAGTACTGGTCTGTGGACACTGTGAAAGATTTGCTGTTCCAGGTATAGATTTCTATGACTATAACCCAAAAATCAGGGCATAAAATAAAACTGAACTGGAATAAGGGCAGGTGTCCTAATGCCCAAATGACTCTACTCTATTTTTACCTGAACTTTAAAAAATGATTCTTATTGTATCCTAATGGGGAGTTTCCAGTCAAAGCTATTAGCTAGATGGCCAGGTAATCAGAGATCAACATTTGTTTTCAACATTTTCTCTAGCATCCTAAAAAAAGGAACTGTTACATGAAAGTTCACCGTTTGGGGGAATGGTTCTCTTAGATGCATATAATTGGGCCTACTTTCCTCCCACCAACGTGAAAAAGCTGCAAGAAGATGAGAGTTATTTATTTAGGTGTAGGCAGCAATCATGGTGGGTTTTTTCCTAATTTTTAGTTACCTTTTTGGCTTCAGGCCATAATATGTTGCTTTTAATTTTACATGTCCTAGAGCCAAAAATAAAGCGAAGTTCATTAACTGTGTCAGTGAAAAGGGGGAGGTAAAAGAAGCAATAAATGCATAACACTTTATTTGCAAGTATGGAACCAAATTCTGCAAAACAAATGGTCGACATCCAACGGCAAGGCTGCTGTCCCAGCTCACTGCCTTAGTCATAGTCTAGAGGAAGTGAGCTTACTGGGCAAGGTGCCCAAGGGCCCCACGTCAGGGGTGAGGAGGGCTGCTTCCACCTACTGCAAGTGATGGCCACTTCAAAAACTTAATACTTTTAATAAGTAAAACGTCTACAGACCAAGCTCAGACTCTAAACTGAGCATTATAAATGACTTTCATTTTAAGGTCTGCACTGCTCTGGGAATGAAGCTCCATTACAACACCAAAGCGTCCTACTTGTGAAGTGGTTGGAATCCCGTGCACCGTTACGTGGAGGTCAGCAGTGACTATAGAGCGTAAATTAGTACTGGTAGAGTTAATAGAACCAGTAAAGACTGTCTCTTCCACTAATACCTGAGCATTAGAATCAGAGGCAGCAGGATAAAGTCGAAAGACACAGATTTCAGATGGGTCTTTGTATGTCCTTGAGCAAGTTATTTTATTCCTCCGAGGCTGTTTCCTTATTTGTAAACCAAAATTTAAAATTTTCCTCATTTGCAAAAGAATACTTTGCATGATGTTATAAGGATAAATGGCAATATATGTAAACACAGCTGGCAGTTAAGAAATGTTAGTTATTAATAATTACTCAGAAAAGGTAAAAGAAGTAAACTTGAGTCCAACAATAAGAAATATCACAACAAAGTAAATGATACTTGAATTATAATGAGGAAGTAGCTGGTTGGAGACTTAAACCCTAAGAACACTTAAGGAAGAGAAAAAAGAGGAAAGGCAGGGTTGAAATTTTCTAGTGTGTTTAAGTGCTGGCAGCTGAGTCTTTTATTTATGTCGATGCTTTGTCCGAATATAGAAAAGACTATCAGAAATTTTTTCTATGAAGATGCCTGGTTAGGTGATAAAATGTTTTCATCTTCCTCTACCCCAATTTTCTTTTGAAAACCCATCTCCCAAAAAAGTGTAGCATCCCTGCTTTTCTTATAAGCAGTCCTGTATGCTCCACTCTCTTCTCCAAAAAAAGAGGCTTCATGCTTCAAATAAGCCTCACTGCTAATTCCCAAGCTGGAGACCTTTCTGTTAAGGGATCCGCACAGGCTGGCTATAAAATCAGTAGGTCAGAGAATGCTCCATGTCAATAAAAACAGGAAGTAAAGACATTTGACTCTGCTCTTGTAACATAAGAGACGAACCCAAAAGGGCTGGAAAGACATGCTGAGGCCGAGGGCTTCCAGGCCAGCCCACCTGCCTCTCCACCTCCTCTCGCTCATGGTTATCTTTTCTTTCCCTTTGCTTCCAGGTACTGTTTCTCTACCTTGGTTTCTCACAGAGCCATCTGGGCTCAACTATAGTTATTATTACTTAAACTCCATGTTGCAAACGATGCCCATAATGATGCATTTGTAGTTTTAACAGGGGAACATGAGCAAGTGCAACTTTGGCCATTTCCTAGTCAAAATGTGGGGGAGGTGAGACAACTGCAGCACACATTCAGATTCGGGGCGCAGCGGAATCCCAGCAGTCTGTCTGATTCAAAAGCACAGCGCTTCTGAGGAGCTGGGGTTGGCTGGGGCCCAACATATTTACACATTTTTATTAGACTCAATTGAAAGAATTGAAAGAATGAATACATTACTTCCCTGTTTGTTTCATCTGCTACTGCAGACTATGCCCAACAGATGTCACATAAGAAATTCAAATTACATCTTCAAATGGAGCTAACTTCAGTAATGAATAATTCAAGAGAATAACTGAAAATCAGAATATTTTAGAGACATTTCTTTTAGTAGATAGAAAGTGTTAATAGAAAAATACTCACCTATTTATCTGACCATTTTCCACTTCCGTGAAATCGTTGGAGTCATTGCTGACGTTATCATCTTCGGGGACTGTCATGTTCTGTAACTCAGTTAATTCAAGTCCACTTTTGAAATGCATCATGTTTAAAACGTCCCTGTAGTCAAAAAATTCTTCCAAATTCTGTTCTGAGCGTATTTACAAGTGGATAGCAGCAAAAATATAAGCTTGACACCCCTAAAATACAACACAATGAAAAACAGTTAAGCATATGAATTTAGCCAATGACTAAAAGTAGTTTAAGTGAACGAATAGTTAATTTACTGATAATGCAACTTTTACATCTTGCTACTTGATACATTAAAAGCCATCTTTGTATATCAAGTTATAAAGGCTGTATAAATTATATGCCTTTCATTAATCTCCCTCCATTTTTAACTATAAAATGAATCACATCCACTCTGGCTGCTGTGGCTCAGTGGGGTGGGCATCCCCTCACAAAGTGAAAGGTCGCTGGTTTGATTCCAATCAGGGCACATGCCTGGGTTTCGGGTTCTGTCCTTGGTTGGGGCGCATTCGAGAGGCAACCGATCGATGTTTCTTTCCCACATTGATGTTTCTCACCCTCTTTCTCCCTTCCTCCCCCTCTCTTTAAAATAAATAACTGAAATCTTTTTAAAAAATGAGTCACGTCCCATAATCTTTATGCTCACAGTTTATAGGAATACCATGTCAGCGGCAGGGAGTACAGACACCCTTTTATAAAACACCATTTAAAATGAAAACAAGCTGTTACGTTAATGGGTTAGCTCACAGAACACACATGTGGCCGGGTGCAGACCACAGAGCCAGAAGCACCTCTGACTTGGCCATCTCAGTTTAAATGGAAATGTGCCATAAAGGGCATCATGAAGGATCAACCACCCAACCCAGGGGCCAAGCAGCAAAGGACAAATCTGTGTTTTGAAATTTAGCAAACAGTTTATCCATCAACTGCAAAGGATTAAATCAATCTCTTCAATGAAATCACTCTATGTCAGGGAATTAGAGAATTACGAATTCATACTCAGGGGATTTGGGTTAATCCACCTAAAACTGTATTTCCTCATCAGAGATGACGACTTGCAGAGTTCACATTTCCCCCCACGTAGATGACTGTGATTTAAATTTCTGAGGGGTCCCCAGTAGTATACAAGGAGGGGACAGGTTTCAGACACACAGCATCACACAGCAAAAAGCAGGTGGCAAGAGTGGCGAATGCAGTTTCAAAAGTAAGGCCTCCACATGTGCAGGAGCCTCAGGGGAGAGTCTCAGTGAGGTGGTGGGGACCATGGACTGAAGCAGAATGTCAATGAGACTTTTTCACCTCCAATGATAATCGGATGGCATTTTGATATTTTTTTCTGATCCTGAATTCCATTGAGATGTTTGTAATCTAGTTAAGAGTCAAAACACCTACTGGATGTGCCCATTTGAACATCCTCGTGTATGTCAAGAAGCATTTTGCTAATTGATAATATTTTCAGGACCCATAGAAAGTACCCTAGAATGATACTTTTTCCAGAATTTTCTTCTTCTCTTCCTCCCCACAGCCAGGCCACATGTTATTCCTTTTTATTCACACAGTCTCCTATCTAAAATGAGACCTCCCAGGTTCCAGGATCCTATACAAGTTCCACAACATAAATACTTTCTAATACCCTTCCTGCAAGGCAGGGCCTCTCCTGGGAAGCAGGAAGCCAGTGAGATGTGAGCTCCATGAACTCCTGGTCTAAGGCCAACCTGGCAGCTCGAGGCTGGTTCTTCTGGCCAGGGTAGCAGTTCTGGAGATGGGCCATCTCTAATTGCTTTTACCGCCTTCACACAAGTATCAATGTTTACACCCTGTCTTTACTTTGCAAAAGCTGAAATGCATGAAAACAGCTGAACACCACCTTATCCCTTGGCCCCCTTGATGAAAGCTGCACAAATGGACCAGACGGGGTCATTTCCAATAGCCATGGCACACTGGCTCTCTCCTGCATGGCTTCCTCAGAGGCCATGGCAATGACACCGCAGGGCTCAGAGAAAGTCGATTCAGTGGATGGCATTTCCAATCTGGATGAAGTCCTTTTCTTTCCATAAACTGGTAGGAAACAGTGCACTCAACCAAAGCTTTCTGAGGAGAGGATCGGTTGACTAATAACAGACTGGGAGTCTACTGTTTGAATTTAAACTTTCGTATCAATGTGTGTGTGCGCGCATGTGTGTTTCATACAAGTAACACACATATATAAACATATATACATAAAACTAGGCATTTAAACAATGGACAAAAAGGGAGAAGAATAAAAAGAATACAGGAAGTCCTGGCCACTAAAATTATGTCAGTATTTGGCAAATACCAATACTAAGTTAATCACACAGAATGTTTTTTTTCCCTTTGGCTTAAAAAAAAAAATTCTTTTCCACAGTTCTGGAAGCTAGAAGTCCAAGATCAAGTTCAAGCTTCCTTCTGAGGCCCTTCTCTTTGGCTTGCAGAGAGCTGCCTCCTTACCGTGTCCTCACATGGTCTTTCCTCTGTCCATGTGTTATGTCCTCATCATTTATTCATTTATTTTTAATCCTCACCTGAGGACATTTTTTTTCATTGCTTTGGGAGAGAGGGAGAGAAATGTTGATGTGAGAGAGAAACATCGACTTGGTGGCCTCCGGGTATGCAACCCCCACCAGCAATCAAATCCGACCGGGGATTGAACCCAGGACCTGCTGGTCTATGGAACAACGCTCCAAGCAACTGAGCCACACCGCCTAGGGCCTCTTTTTTGTTTTTTAGAATAAATTTTAATTGTTATGAAATCACCTATCTGAAACCTAACGTGTTCTTAAAAATGAAATCTGGAAAATAGACAAAAATTAACAAAGTTAGTGAAACCCGTCACTAAGGCGGAGGCCACACTTAGAAAATAATATCCATTCGATTTATATATTTACTGAGTGCTGTGTGATGAAGGGAATGTTGAAAGTTTGGAAAAAGTCAAATTCAGGGATCTGAGGCAGCATCACAGAAAAGTCATGTTTGGACTGGCTCTTGAAAAAGAAAAAAAAATCCCGACTCTAAAACTAAAACCCGCTCACTGTAGAACCTTTAGGACAGACATTGAAAAAGAGGTTCCACCACCCTGAAACGGCCGCTGTTGGAGTTTCATGTCCTCTTTTCTTCTCTTTCTCCCTCTCTAGATTCTTTCCTCTTCTCTCTCTATTTTATTTATGAGTAGGATCTTAGACTGCTTTAACCTACTTTTTTATTTAGTATTACATTGTAAGCATTTTGAAAAAGTGTTTTTAAAAAACAGTATTAGTTTCTTGTTAATAAATACTATAGGTTTTTGTAGAAAAATTATAAAATACAAGTAAATGAAGGAAGAAACAAGTAAAAAGAAGAAAAGTCACCTGTTATCTCAGCAAGCAGAGACGATCACTATGTATGTATATTGGAATATGACCTCCCAGGGTTTTTGTATGCACATAGATATAGAGCTGGAACACAGTAGGCACTCAATAAATATCTGTTAAATGAAAAAAATGAGTACAAATTAAACATAGATATACATTCCAAAAATGGAAATCATACCATAGAGTTTTTATTTTTCAATTATATATATATTTTTTTTTAAATTACTTTATTGTTGTTCAATTACAGTTTGAATTTTCTCCCCATCCCTCTCCCCCCACCCCAGTATTTTTCAATTATATTTTATTGTTTATGCTATTACAGTTGCCCCAATTTTGCCCCCTTTGCCCCCTCCATGCAGCCCCTGCCACACTCCCTCAGGCAATCCCAACACCACTGTCTGTGTCCATGGGTCATGCATATACGTTCTTTGGCTAATCCCTTCACCTTCAGCTGTCAATCTGCTCTGTGCTTCTATGCCTCTGATTCTATTTTGCTCATTAGTTTATTTTGTTCATTAGATTCCATCTATACATGAGATCATATGGTATTTGTCTTTCACTGACTGGCTTATTTCACTTAGTGTAATAGTCTCCAGGTCCATCCATGCTGCTGCAAAAGGTAAGAGTTCTTAATATTCCATTGTGTAAATGTACAACGGTTTTTTATCCACTCATCTGCGGATGGGTCCTTGGGCTGTTTCCAGATCTTGGCCATTGTATGTAGTGCTGCTATGAACATAGGAGTGCGCATATTCTTTTGAATTGATGTTTCGGGATTCTTAGGATATATTCACACCAAACATATTTCTCACTGAAGAAGATATGGTCTCCTGTACTGAGTTATGTCAGTACACACAGGTCTATACCATCACTACTAATGATCGCTGAACTGCTTGACTGTGCCACAGACTGACATCCAACCCATTACTTCTGGGTACCAGTAGTCATACTGCTTGGTGAACATGAGACCGACAGGCAGAGATGAGGCCTGAGCTGAGACGTCTCAGTGAGGAGAAAACAAAATCAACAGCACGGAGGCAGGAGGTGCAGGTGGAGTTCAAGAAACAGAATTATAGTTTCACTGAAGATTGAAGCAATTATCAGACTATACAATTAATTAAAAGGCTGAATAGGGTCATCACGTGAAGATCTTGATGTTAACACAACCACAATTACTATCTCAACGTTTATATTAGGTTACAAATGACAGTTTACTCATCACAGAACATTTCTGATCCTTTACTGCATTATTATGTCAGTATGCTTATTGGTACATTTTATTAATAGTACCAGTGTAAAATGCACAAACTTACTCTCTGCTCTTCACTTGTCTAGCCTTACATTGCTTAGAGCCTATTTAAACAAGCAAGATCATTCCATATTAAGTGACAATACACCATAAACCGGCTGCATGATAGAACCAAACTATGTGGCAGAACAAAGAATGAGTACAGAAAGGTTTCAGAGACAGGCATACATATATATGTACATACAGGAAGGACAGGAGGAAGGAGAGAAAGGAGGAAGGGAGGCTGGATAGGAAGGAAAATAAACGGGGCCTTGAGAACTCAGGTAAGGCTTTACAAAGGGTTAGGCCCTGCACAATGTCTAAAAACAGGCAGAACTTAGATTGGGGGGTACGGAAGGCATTACTGGTACTGAGAACAGTACAGGCAATGACGACTCGCTAGATAGAGTAAGGGGAGCAAGGTGTAGAGTTCTTGAGTAACAGGTCTTATAAGTTTGGTAAAAGCTGACTGAAAGATTGTAGAGGGAAAACCAAGCCAAAAAATGTATTATAACTTAATGTCCAAAATTACTTTTGGGGATAAATAAGCAAAAACATGATTTCGATTACCAACATACTTTGTGGTGGATTGGCTTGCTCCATATTTGTTACCACTTCTTTGCAGTCCAGTTCTACAGAGGATGGAAAATTGAAAACTATAGTTCCCAGATTCCTTTACAGTTTGGATTCTAAATATGATTTAGATTCCACCAATCAGAGAGCAAGGTGCTGGGGGCAAGGCATCCATTAGGCTGGTCCAATTCTAGCAGGTGAAGCAGACAGCACTGGAGCCAACAATTGTGTCTACAGATTCCCGATAATCAGATTTGGCTCAGATGATGTATTCCTGGAACCTGTAGTTGAGACAATGAGAAACCAGCTTCCTGATGGAGGCACAAGTAGCAGTTTCCTTAGCGGGCTGGTTGAATGGTAGTATTCTGGTAATTATTCCTAGAGGCCCAGCCTAGACCTGCTATGTCATCTCTTCTAACAACTTTAGAGGCACTTAATTCCTTGTATTTAATCCATTTTGTTTAACATACATAGAAAGATTTCTGTTACACTAAACCCTAATACTCTTAGTTTTATTTTTTCCTCCCTTTAAATTTGTTTTACTATGGGAACTTTTAAACATATAGAAATGTGAACAGAATAGAATACTGCACTCCATGTACCAAATTCAACAATTATCAATTCAAGCCAATCTTTATTTTTAAAGATTTTTTAAATTTATTTTTAGAGAGAGAGGAAGAGAGGGAGAAAGAGAGGGAGAGAAACATCAATGTGTGGTTGTCTCTCGTACGCCCCCTATTGGGGACCTGGCCAACAACCAGGCATGTGCCCTGACTGGGAATCACACCGACGACCCTTTGCTTCACAGGCTGGCACTCAATCCACTGAGCCACACCAGCCAGGGCCAAGCCAACCTTGTTGAAGTTTTACCCCCACCATCACACAGAACTGCAGTTCCCAATATCCCATCATCTGTAAATAGTTCAGCACATATCTCTAAAAGGGAAGAACTCTTTTTTCAAACAATACCACCAGATCACTGTCAAACCTAAAAAATAACAAGAATTCCTTAATATCACTAAATATCTAGTCACATTCACCTAATTTTTAAATTTTTATGAATCACTATTGTTTTTGTTGTTGTTTTTAATTCTGAAGAACTAATAAAATCATACTTCTACGAGCTCAGCTCCTGAGAATCAATCATGGCAGACAGGTCAGTGGTTTTGAGAAAGTATTAGGCCTAAGACTAATGACGGTCCTATTCTTCCTGCCATCGTTTCCAAGAACTGACTAAGCCTGTCCATCCCCTGGGGCCTTTGGGTCACGTGGCTCTTAGGTGGTAATAATATGAACCTATGACTTGCTTTTTCGTATTTTGAAAGACCTCGAACAGGCCAAACAAGCCAACTAAAATGTCAGGTATCCTTGCTTTCAATTAGATTGCATTAATTCAATGTGATAACCCTAGATTCAGACTGGCAATTTCACATATCTTTGAGTAATAAAAATGGAAAATGAAGTCATGAATTAAAATTGTAGTCAAAACTCATTAAACAGTACAGTTGAGATCTGAACACTGCACTGCACATAACTTATACTCAAGTAAAATAAAAGCTTAAAATTGATAGTCAAAATCTTTGAAAACCTGAGTCCTTGGGAGATGGGGAATAATAAAAGTGGCCTTTGGTAGAGGACAGGCTGAGAGCCAGTCAGCAATCTCAGAAGAATAGGTGTTTTCTCTACCTTCCATCAAGCCTCACAACTTCACCCATGCAGTGACCTCAGCCCTGCTAGGGCCCTGTGTCACCACCTCATCCCTGTGGCATCCCTGACTTCTGGCAGCCACTCTCAGCCCTGCACCTGGAAAGTAACGCTGTCCAGAACCATGAACTGCCACCTGCCGCTCCTCTCTCTAATTGCCAACTGTCTGAACATCTTGCTCCTCCTCCCCTCCTCACTCCCCGGAAACCATGCTAATTCTGGCTCCAACATTCATGAGCTGTGTGACCCTGGGCAAGGAGGCTAACTCCTCTTCGCCTCAGTTTCCTCTTCTGTGAAATGAGACAAAGTAATACCCACCTCATACAGTCATTATAATGACTTCACGGCTGGGTCCATGTGCAGCACTTACAGCAGTGTCTGGCTTGGTTCTTCTCATAAGCCAAGGTGCCTATGATTGCTACCATTGCTACCACTTCCTCACCAAGACAAGAGGACCGTTCATGGACCCCCACCAACTTGCTCCTCCCTGCACCCTCCTAAGCGCTGCTTCTGGGCCTCCTTTGCCAGCTCCCTTCCCCTCCCCGCCTTACTGCAGCAGTGGCTCTCCTGCCCTCCACCCTTTACTCCAGGCGCTCCAAATTCTTCCCTTTTTACAATTTCAAGCATGTAGCGTCATGTTCACCCCCCAGGGCATCTTTCAGATTTTTTCCCCAGGTATCTTCACTTCATAAAACTAGAATTCCTTTGTGTTATGAAATAGGATCTCCCTCATACACACTACTTGGTAATAATCCCACCACTTAACACGCCACATGTTTCTTCATCTATATAATGAGAAGGCTGGAGGGTCTGGGATGACTCTCAGGTTCCTTCCTGCTCAGAAAACTTTCCACACATTCTTTCTAGACTAGAGCTGCCCTCTGGACTTCTCCACGTGGATGTCTGCAATTACCTCAAACTCCACGTGCCTACCTAGGCACATCGCGTGACCTCACACATCAGCTTTTCTATTTCGGTTAAAGATAATGTTCGTTCTCCTCATCACTTAGACTTGGAACCCAGCTGGATATCACGGCTATGCTACCTCGTATCTAATCAGCCACCAAGTCCTGTCAACATTCTTTCATGCTGTCCCTTCCATTCCTCTCATTCCTTTCAGCTCCATAATCCTGACTCCGCCCGCCGCTTTCCCCCATGCTACCTTGCTGATCCGTCCCCGCTCCCATTTACAGGCAGACTCTTCCTTAATTATGTCTTGCATATCCCTCTTCCCTCCCTGCTCACCATAAATGCTGCCAATGTCTATAGGATAAAGTCTAGTCTCTGGAACCTCAAATTCAAAGACTAGATTGTTCATAATGATCTCTTTAATTTCTCTCTCCTATGACATTCTTTCCAAACCTTCCACTCTGCAATGGATCTACTCTTAGGCAGTTTTCTCCTTTGTTCATATCTCTCCCTTGGTCCTGAACATAATCCCCCCTACTACTTTCCATCAAGCCCATGCCTACATTTCTTTCAAAGCCCAGCTTTCTTGCTTGCGTGCTTTTTTATTTTTCAACCAGCCAGCAGGTAGAGGCGGCTCTTAGGGTGCCATGGGATTTTGCTGACCCACTCCTGGACCTGATGCTGGTAAAAGCTGGCCTTGGTGCACAGCTTCATCCTCCTGCACACACCCAGGCCAGGCAGAGGCAGCCAAAAACTGTGGATTGCTTTGTAGCTCCAAATAGGTTGACCAGGGCCCATAAACAGGCAACATCTGACATTGATCTACAGCAGAGTCCCTCCCAAGAGGTCCCAGAAGCAACATACCCAGTGGCCCAGACAACATCAGAGAATGATCCCATTAGTTTCATAAGCAGCATATCCAAAGAGAGATCTTGGCAGGCACCAGACCCTGCTGAGGTAAATTCTGTTTCATGTGGGCAGCACCTACAGAGCAGCTCATACACTGTGGTCAAGGTTGATTCTCAGTCAACCATCCTGAGAGGTGACCTCACACATGAAAAGGCCAATAGCAACCAAGACTCAGTTATAACAGGAGGGCTCACATAACCCACACAGGGACATTCCTGGAGCACCCAGATCCAGTGATTAAGGAGGCTGTGCCACTGAGTCTCAAAGGACACTTACACACTCCACAAGGCCACCCCACCACCACTGGGAGTCATAGCAGATCTACCTAATCCACAGAAACAAACACAGAGGCAGCCAAAATGGGGAGACAAAGAAACAGGCCCCAAATGAGAGGACAGGAGAAATCTCCAGAAAACGAGCCAACTGAAATGGAGGTGAGAAACTTACCAGATAAAAGTTTTAAAAAACGGTTATAAGGATGCTCAAGGAATTTGGAGAACCTCAACAAAGAGATAGCAAGCATTAAAAAGGACATAGAAACCATAACAAAGAACGAGTCAGAAATGAAGAATATCTGAAATGAAAAATACACTAAAAGGTATAAACAGTAGGTTGGGTGAAGCAGAGAATCAAGTCAGCAATTTGGAAGGCTAGTGAAGACAGATAGGTAAGGAATCTTCGAGACAACATGAAGTGTTAACAACATCTGCATCACAGGTGTACGGGAAGAGAGAGAGCAAGGGATTGAGAGCCTATTTGAATAATAACTAAAATCTTCCCTAACCTGGTAAAATAAAAAGATATACAAGCCTAGGAAGTGCAGAGTCCCAAACAGGATAAATCCAAAGAGTCACACACCAAGACACATCATAAAATGACCAAGATTAAGGACAAAGAGAGACTCTTAAAAGCAGCAGGAGAAAGATGGTTATTTACCTACAAGGGAGCTCCCATAAGACTATCAGCTGGTTGTTCAACAAAAACATTTCAGGCCAGAAGGGATTAGCATGAAATATTCAAAGTGATGAAAAGTAAGGACCCACAACCAAGACTACTTTACCCAACAAGGCTGTCATTTAAAAGTAAAGGAGAAATAAAGAGCTTTCCAGACAAGAAAAAACTAAAGTAGTTCGTTACTACCAAACCAGAATCACAAGAAATGTTAAAGGGTCTTCTTTAAGAAGAAGAAAAAGGAAGAAAACACAGAGGAATATAGTTATAAAGAATAAAATGGCAATAAATATGTACCTATCAATATCACCTTAAAGGTAAATAGCTTAAATGCTTCAGTCAAAAGATATAGGGCAGAATAGATAAGAAAACAAGACCCATATATATGCTGTCTACAAGAGACCCACCTCAGAACGAAAGATACACAAAGACTAAAAAGTAACAAGATGGAAAAAGGTATTTTATGCTAATGGAAATTTTAAAAATGGGATAGCAATACTTGTATCAGACGAAATAGACTTGAAAACACAGGCCATAATAGGAGACAAAGAAGGATATTACATAATGCTAAAGGGATTCATCTAACAGAAGAAGATAACTCTTGTAAACATTTATGCACCCAGCATAGGAGCACCTAAATCCATAAAGCAAATCTTGAACGTGATGGGAGATCAACAGGAATACAAAGTAGGGGATTTTAACACATCACTGACATCAACAAACAGCTCTTCCTGATAGAAAATCAACAAGGAGACAGCAACCTTAAATGACGCACTAGATCAAATGGATTTAAGTGGTATCTTCAGAACATTTCACCCCAGAGAGGCAGAATATAGTGTTCTCAAGTACACATGGAACATTTTCTGATAGACCACATATCAGGACACAAAACAAGTCTCAATACATTTGAAAAGCTGAAACCATATCAGCATCTTCTCTGACCACAATGCTATGGAACTAGACATCAATCACAAGAACAGAACTGAAAAACACACAAAGACATGGAAGATAAATAACATGTTATTAAACAATGACTGGGTTAACAAGGAGATCAAGGAAGAAATCCAAAGATACCTTGAAACAAATGAAAATGAGAAAACAAGAACCCCAAATTTTTGAGACACAGCGAAAGCAGTCCTAAGAGGAAAATTCATAGCATTACAGGCCCATCTGAAGAAATAAGAATAATCTTAAATAAACGATCTAACTTTACACTTAAAGGATCTAGAGGAAGAACAACAAACAAAGCCCAAAATGAGAGAAGAAAGGAAATCATAGAAATCAGAACACAAATAAATGAAAGTCTAAAAAAAATATAAAAGATCAATGAAATCAGGAGCCAGTTCTTTGAAAAGATAAATAAATCTGGCAAGTCTTTAACTAAACCCATCAGAAAAAAAAAAAGAAGACCCAACAAATAAAATCAGAAATAAAATAGAAAAAGTAACAACTAATTCCAGAAATAAAAGGGATTGTAAGAAAATATTACAAACAACTATATGCCAGCAGATTGGACAATCTTAATGAAATAGATACGGTCCTAGAAACATACAATTATCCAAAACTGAGTCAGGAAGAATTAGGAAATCTGAATAGACATATTACAACTAGCGAAATTGAAGCAGTAATCAAAAAACTCCCAACAAACAAAGGTCCAGGACTAAATGGCTTCACAGACAAATTCTACCAAAACATTCAGAGAAGAACGAACACCTACCTACTTTTCAAACCAGTCCAAAAAATTCAAGAGGAAGGAAGACTCCCAAGGTCATTTTACAAGGCTAATATTATCCTAATTTCAAAACCATATAAGGATACTATAAAGAAGGAAAATTATAGGCCAATATCCCTGATGAACATAGATGCTAAAATCCTCAACAAAATATTAGCAAACTGGATACAGCAATACATAAAAAGATCATACACCATGATCTAGTGGGATTTATTCTGGGGATGCAAGGCTGGTACAAATCAATAACCATGATATAACCCTGGCTGGGTGGCTCAGTTGATTGGAAGGTTATCCTATATATCATAAAGGTTGTGCGTTCGATCCCCAGCCAGGGCACATACAGGAAGAAACCAATCGATGTTTCTCTCTCATATCAATGTCTGTCTGTCTGTCTGTCTCTCTCTCTCCCTCCCCCCTCTAAAATCAATAAACACATCCTCAGGTGAAGATTTAAAAAACAAAATAAATGTGATATTCTACATAAACAAAATGAAGGATAAAAATCACATGATCATCAATAAATACAGAAAAGCACTTGATAAAATCCAGCACCCATTCATGATAAAAACTTGCAGCGAAGTGTGAATAACGGGGACACACCTCAACATAATAAAGGCCACATATGACAAACCCACAGCCAACATCATCCTCAATGGGCAAAAACTACAAGTGTTTCCCTTAAGATGAGGAATAAGACAGGGATGCCCACTTTCAACACTCTTATTCAACATGTTACTGTAATTCCTAGCCACAGCAATCAGATAAGATAAATAAAAGGCATCCAAATTGGAAAGAAAGAAGTAAAACTCTCATTATCTGCAGATGACATGATACTGTACATAGAGAATCCTAAAAATTCAACCCAAAACTACTAAAACTGACAATTCAGTAAAGTATCAGGATACAAAACAAATATCCAGAAATCAGCTGCATTTTTATACACCAGTAATGAACTACCAAAAAGGGAAACTAAGAAAACAATCTCCTCCGCAATTGCTTCAAAAAGAATAAAATACCTAGGAAAAAATTTAACCAAGGATGTAAAAGACCTGTACTTGGAAAATTATAAGACCCTGAAAAAAGAAATTGAAGAAGATACAAATACATGGAAGCATAAACCGTGTTCATGGATAGGAAAAATTAACATAATTAAAATGTCCATACTACCCAAAGCAATCTATAGATTCAATGCAATTCCTATCAAGATATCAGTATTTCATAGGACTAGAATAAATATTCCAAAAAATGTATATGGAACCACAAATAACCCTGAATAGCAATAGCAATCTTGAGAAAGAACAAATTTGGAGGAATCATACTACCTGACATCAAACTATACTACAAGGCCCTAGTAATCAAAACAGCATGGTACTGGCATAAAAACAGACACACAGGTCAATGGAACAGAATAGAGAGCCCAGAAATAAACCTATACCTTTACAGTCAATTAATATTTGACAGAGGAAGCAAGCACATACAATGGGCTAAAGATAGTTTATTCAATAAATGGCGTTGGGAAAATTGGACAGATAATGTACAAAAAATGAAATTAGACTACCTTTTACATCATACATAAGAATAAATCCGAAATAGATTAAAGATTTAAATATAAGACTTGAAACCATAAAAAGTCCTTGAAGAAAACACAGGCAGTACAATCCCTGACATTTCTCATAGCAGCACATTTTCTGATATGTCTTCTAAGGCAAGGGAAACAAAAGAAAAAATAAATAGAACTACACCAAACCAAAAAGTTTTTGCACAGTAAAGGAAACCATCAACAAAATGAAAAAGACAATGTGTTAAATGACAGAACCTACTTCCTAATGATACATCTGATAAGGGGTTAATATCTAAAATTTATAAAGAACTTGTATGACTCAACACACATACACAAAATTGAAAATGGGCAAAGGACCTATGTAGACAGTTCTCCAAAGAGGACATATAGATGGTCGAGAGTCGTAAGAAAGATGCTCAACGTCACTAAGCATCAGAGAAATGCAAATTAGAACCACAATGAGATATAATTTCATACCTGTGAGAATGGCTACCATCAATAAAGCAACAAACAACAAGAGCTGGTGAGTATGTGGGGTGAATAGAACACGTGTACACCATTGGTGGCAATGCCGACTGGTGCAGCCACTGTGGAAGACAGTATTTTTTCTCCTTCAAAAATTAAAACCGGAACTGCCTTATGACCCAGTAATTCCAATTTTGTATATATATCCAGAGAAAACCAAAACACTACTTTGCAAGAATATATGAACCCTTATGTTCACTGTAGTCATTTTCTTCTTTTTTTTCCCCAACTCCATGCCCCCCATTCACAACACAGACCGGGCAAAGGGCCTGCCTGGGCTGAGGTGTACATGGGGTGGGTTGACTCTGCCTCCTCCTTGTGCACAGGCAGTGTAGGAACACAGCCTGTGGTACGCACCGGGAGGCCTAGAGCTGTTTTCAATAGCCAAGATTTGGAAGCAGTCCAAGTGCCCATCGGTAGATGAGTGGAGTGGATAAAAAGTTCTGGTACACTTACACAATGGAATACCACCTGGCTGTAAAAAAGAAGGAAATCTTACCTTTTGTGACAGTGTGAATGAACCTGGACAGTACTATGCTAAGTGAAGTAAGCCAGTCAGAGAAAGCCAAATACCATGTGATTTCACCTAAATGTGTAATATAATAAAATAAACAAACAAAATAAAAACAGACTCTCAGATAGAGAACAGACTGACAGCTGTTAGAAGGAAGGGGATTTGGGAGGCTGGGTAAAAAAAAAAAAGGTTCCTTTAAGCAAAAACAAAACAAAACTCCTGGACGCAGACCTCAGTATGGTGATGACCAGCAGGAAAGGGCAGGGTGGGGAGGTAGAAGAGGGTAAAGGGGGTGAATGGCGATGAAAGATGACTTGACTTGGGGAGGTGCACACACAATACGTATACAGATGATGCACTACAGAACTACCCTGAAACCTATTTTATCAACCAATGTCGCCCCAATAAATTCAATAAAAATTTAAAATAATACTAAAAGATTTTTTAAAAATAGTAAGAGTAATAACCTCTCTTCCCGACACACAGCAGTTTCTGATTTAATCGACCTAGGCTGGGATCTAAGCTTGGTATTTTAAATGATCTCCAGGGGATTCTGATGTGCATTAAGATCTACAGATTTAGACTGAGGGTTAAAAACAAATGCAGCCAGGGCCCAGATAGGCAAGATACATGAACAAAGCAGATTGGGCAGAAGGGACTGTAGAATATGTATCCCATCTATTTCAACAGAAAAAAGCCAGATCTTTTGATTTTTTTTTCAAGAAACGCCAGAAATACAGATTTTAAATGAAATCCTGATATTTAAATGTTGACAACTAATTCCAAACAATTTTGAAATAAAGCACAGGTCACACCAAATACACCCACAGGCTTTATTTGTTTCTGTAGCCACCAGTTGGCAGCCTAAACAAAACCAGTTCAATGCAACAAAGTCAAGATTTTCCCTGGACTCTGTCTGTCCTGCCTCTCTCCCTCTCAGAGCCTCTTCCCCTGTACCTTGGGCAATGCCTATCCCTTTCCTTAGGCTTTCCATTGTCTCTTTCTTTTCCAACCTTCATCATTCCTAAGAGATGGAAACTGAGATCCACACATTAAATCTTTATGTGGCCCTGGCTGGATCACTGGACTCGTTTCTATGCCTGGGGAAATTCAGGTTATAAATTGTAATCTGAGGCTGCGGTTTCATGATGTCACAACTGGTTAGTTTAGTTGAGTCAAGGGAAGAGTCATCCTGACTTCACATTTTTAAGACTTCATCAAATAACATATAGAGGTCTTCATTTAATTTCTGATTTTGTTTTGTCTGCTTTTAATTCTGAACCATTGCATATTAGAATTATCCCTGGTGTTATGGAGGTTTGTTTTGTTTATTTTTATTATTATTTTTTTAAATTTCCATCCCTGGCAAACTAAATATGAATCTCTGGAAATGGAGTCTAGGCATTCATAGCCATTAAAAGACCCCAGGTAAGACCGATATGAAACCAGAGCTGACAGTCCCTGGTCTAAACCCATCTTCTAAATGTTAGCGGTATGTTTATGCTCAGATGATTATCATCGTTCCTAGTTCGTTTAACTTGTTCGAGGATTTTCTAGGTTCTGTTCTCATTGTACCTTTACAACTCTGTAAGTTAGGCAGCTCAGACACTATTTTTAGCATTAGACCAGCGGTTTTCAACCCATGTGACCAAGAATTTTTAAAACATGCAATACCTGAGTATTTAGCCAGAGGCACTGACCTCTTTTTCCTTAGATTGTCAAATTAAAAAATGACAACAGTCAACACAACACCAGCTGTTCAATGTGAATGAATCAAAATATTACCTACCTTTTTTGGTCAGGTTGGCAAAATATAAAATATATATTTTGGTGTGCTGCAGAATTTTAGTAATTAGTTTATGTGTGCCATGAGATGAAAAGGGTTAAAAATGGCTGCATTAGACAGATGAGAAAATGAGGCCTAAAAATGCTAAGGGGGTTGCCCAAGCGTACCCAGCTAGTTACTGGCAGAGACACACTGATTTTTTCACTGGGGGCAGAGTTCCCTGATTGCAGCCCGAGGCCTGCAAAGTCTCTCCAGACCAGAGGGCATTCCCAATTACTAAATTCCTTTACTGTCAGTGAGCGACTTAACACACAGGTGGTGACTAGAAAACCGGTTAATATAATGTGATCAAATTCCAGAAACAAGTATAACAAATGACTCAGTTTAAGGGTCCCTGTTAAAAGGTGTGCTTTTTGAAGTCTATGATATTGTTTTGAATGTGGTTACTTCCACACACATACTTCCCCCACCCCCACACCACACCACCTTTCACAGATGCATATTCTCCCAGAGACTGGAAAGACTCAGGTAGTTTCCACCAAGATATTATTTTCAGAAAAGTATTTTTAAATGATTACATAGTCATAGAATATCAGAGGTAAGGGGAACTTTACTGATCAACTTTCCCCGCTCCTTACGGTACATGAGAAACCTGAAGTTCCTTTTAATTCAATATAGAGAGCACTAACACCATGCCAAGCACGTCACATCCATTATCTTAATTAAATCTTCAGGACAACTCCCTAAGATGGGTACCACTATGGCTGCCACCACCACCATCATCATTATTCCTATTAAACAAATGAAGAACAAACAAACAAACAAACAAAAAACCCTGAGGTTTAGAAATGCTAAACAACTTACTCAACCTCCCTAGGCTGGCAAGCTAAGAGCTGCAACAGTCGTCCCTTGGTACCCTAGGAGGAGTGGTTCCAGGACCCATACTAAAATCCATGGAAGCTCAAGCCCCTTATATATTGGGTTGGCCAAAAAGTCCTTTATGTTTTTTTCGTGCAATGTGCTTAGTTGGTTGTCTTGAACTTCATTCAGAACAATTTTGTTAGACTGTATTGTGACAGCTGTCATATCAGCACGCACTTAAAAAAAAACTTACAAAAACTGGTGAATCTTTGTGCAGCCATTTTAATATTGAAGATGGAAGAAAATGCACATTTTTGGTGTATCATGCTATTATTTCAAGAAAGGTAAAAACACAACTGAATCATAAAAAAAGATTTGTGCAGGGTACAAAGAAGGTGCTGTGACTAATCGAACGTGTCAAAAGTGGTTTGTGAAGTTTCTTGGTGCTATTGACATTTTGGCCAAATAATTCTTTGCTGTGGGGCTGTCTTACGCATTGGAAGATGTTTAGCAGCACCCCAGCATCTACCCACTAGAAGCCAATAACGGGAGATAGCCAACATACTCAAAATATCCAAATCAAGTCCTGTCTGGTGTGGCTCAGTGGATTGAGTCCCAGCCTGCGAACCAAAGGGTCACTGGTTCGATTCCAAGTCAGGGCACATGCCTGGGTTGCGGGCCAGGTCCCCAGTTGGGGGTGTGTGACAGGCAACCACACATTGATGTTTCTCTCTCTCTCTCTTTCTCCCTCCCTTCCTCTCTCTCTAAAAATAAATAGATAAAATATTTTTTAAACAATAACCAAATCAATAAAATTATTGGTGAAAATGAAAAATGTCTTTTATTTTATGGAAAAAAATGTAGTGGACTTTTTGGCCAACCCAATATAATGGTGTAGTGTTTGTATATAACCTAAGCATATCTTCCCATATACTTTGAATCATCTTTAGATTACTTACAACACCTAAAACAATATAAGTGAGATGTAAATAGTTGTTATACTGTATTGTTTAGAAAATAATGACAAGGAAAAAAGCCTGTCCATGTTCAGCAAAGATGTAACCATGGTAGGCCTAACTACATAGTACAGGTCAGCAACAACATAACATTTTTTTAAGTATATTTTTTAATCTGTGGTTGATTGAATCCAGGGATGCAGAACCCTCAGTGTCCAAGGGCTGACTGCATTTACATCTGACTCAAAGCCACCTTCCATCACCTGGTGTGACAATAGTGCAATCGGTAAAAGGTAAACAATTTTATGAAAATGCTAAGAGGTGAACACTTCTTCAAAGAGGTAGAAGATTGGCATTTGGGCTAGTCCCTCACAAATATGTAGAATTTCAGCAGGCATTCTAGTCTGGAATCAACACATATTAAGTCACAAAAGTGACAGGGAGGGAAGAGGGTGAACTGGGACAAAGAGATGGAGACAGGTAAGGAGTCAGATTTTGGAGGGTTCTGAGTGCCTGGCTAAAGGTTTTCTTATCTTCACCAGAGGGCATTTTTCCAGTGCTTTTAGGGACAGAATCATCCATGGGAGAGACACATCAACCCATCAGTCAGTTGTCTCTCATATGCAACGGGACCTGGGACCGAACCAGCAACCTAGGTATTGTGCCCTGATGGGGAATCAAACCCACAACCCTTAGGTTATGGGAGGACACTCCAACCAAACCACACCGGCCTGGTTAAGGAATTTATACTTTAATTGTAGACAATGGGAACCCACTGAAAGTTTTTAGAAGAAAGTTCATTAAAAAAATGCAAACTGATTTTTAGAAATATAGGTGTCATGAAAGTGTCAAGATTGAATGAAAGGAGCTTGGTATGGGGGAGACCAGCTAGAAAGCTGTTACACCTCATTAATTAGCTACTTCACTTAACAATGAGCTGGACTTGCACCTTCCCGCCCTGAGCGCTGGTTTCTTCCTGTGTTTCGTGATTCTTATATTCCACACTCTACTTGAATTGCCATATCAAGGTCAGGTGACCGGGACCTGAATTTGGACAGTGGGACTGGGGATGAAAAGACAGCTTTGAGGGGCATTTGCAAGGACCTGGTAACTGCTCAGGAGTGTGGAGTGGGTAAGAGAGACAGAAAAGCAGAGTAGAAAATGAGTTATGTTTCAACTTAGCAGAAGGAACAAATAATGAGATGTAGAAAGGATGACCAACAATAACATAAAGGAGTGAGATGGAGCTTAGCTGAACTCTCAATCCAACGGGCGTTTTATTAAGCAGCTATTCTGCTGGAAATTAGGGGAACAATGATGAGTAAGAAAGGTTTTGCTTTCAAGTACCTACCATCTGAAGTGAGGAAAAGACAAGACTCGCAATGGCCTGATGCCTGGCCTCCTAACCTCAGGACACATGTCACCCTCTCACACAGACACTCAGGGAGAGTTAATTACCTCAAGCACCCTCCCCCACCACAGGACCCTGTTTTATTTCTTCATTGCACTAGTAAATCTCTGAAATTCATTTATACATGCCTTTATTGCCTGTCTCCCATGAGCACAGAAGCTGCACAGAAGCCGGAAGTGCATCTGGTTAGTTGCTGCCTGCTACAGAGTAAGTCACCAAGTAGGAAATATTTATTGAATATGTTAAACAAATTTAAAAAGTGAATAAACCTCATGAAGGTTAAGACATCAAACCAAACTAGGCAGGTATCCAGATGCTTAAGGTGACACACTGAGAAGTGAAGTGACTGAAGTGAAGAGTAAAGCCATTTGAAGCTGGGGCTGACCCAAAATCGGGGGGTGGGGACGGGGGGGGGGGGGGGGGGGGGGGGGGGGACGGGGCACAAGAGATCAGTGCCCCGACTTGACTGTTTCCCATGGGTTTCAGGGGTCCCAAGCCCGCGTGAGATGTTTAACAATGAGGGCAGCCAGCCACCTAGATCAGGTTTTCTTTCCGTTGTCTTTCTGACGTCAGAAAGCACGAGTTGCTGCACAGTTTCTTCCATCAAAGTGACAAATTACAGCCTTGCTGGGCCCGGCAGTCTGCAAACCGTAGATTTTGTCTCTGCTCCCCCTTACACTAAAAAATTTTAAACCCACCGCAGAGATGTCAAACCCATAGATACCGTTTCCCAGCTCTGGAGTCTTTTTACTACGCACATCACCATGGATTCGTCTGACAGAGTACGTGATCCCAGCGGCAGTTAGGTTTTCACCGGAGTAATAATGCGATAAAAACTAAAAACAGGGTCTGCATCGCAGAGCGAGACACAAAGGACTTTCAGTTTTAGCACCACCCTCCCCAGCCCAAGACAGCCTGTGAAAGGCACCCGGGACGCCGTGACGCTATTACCGCGAAATTCCTTTTGCCGCCATATGCACTTCCACCTTCTGACTACAGTTCTGCCCGAAAACAGGGGCGAAAGATTCCACAGGGAAACGGCGTCTAGGCAGCCCCGTATCGTGTGGGGCCCCAGTGGGTGCCAAGGGGCCCAACGCTCTGGGAAGGGGATGGCGTGGGGAGCGCCGGGAGACGCGCACTGTTCCCCACCCCACGCTGCAACCACGCGGCCAGTTTAAAGGCCTTTTGTGGCAACATTTTCGGGGGACGCGAGCGAGGTGCCTGGATGTGGGGAAGAGGTGGAGTGCAGGCAAGGGCAGTTCCAGCCCGGACCCCGCGCAAGCAGCGGCTTTTGTCCGCCAGCTCCGGCGATCCCAGCTCCCAGAACAGCACTTCCCTCTGTCTCCCATTCTTGATTTTGGAAAGAACCTCTTTAGAGCGTGAAACAACAGTGAGTCACGGCTAGCATCCTTTAGAAATCTCCCCCCGCATCCGGCATCCGCTTACTCCTCTCCGTTACCCAGAAAGGAGAGGCAAACGTGCCCGGGTTCACTGGCACTCCGCGGCCATTGAGACCCAGCGGACAGCACGCACACTCCCGGGGGCACCACGCGCTCGCCTCTGGGCCCTCCGGACACAGGAAATTACCCCAAATGCCCAGGATGCAAACTCTCCGCCGGCAGGCAGTCGCGCCCTCGCGTCGGCTGAGCTCTGCCTGCAAACCCGCGCGGTCCCTGACCTTCGTATATTTAACCAGAGCGGGTGCCACACGCTGCCACTAGGAAAACAGAACCAAAAAGTAAGCCACAGCCGACGCAAAGGTGAAACGAGGGGCCTCTGCGCCTCCAGACGCTGCCGTGTGCATTCAGAACACAGGGGACCTGGACTACAGCCGCGCGCCCCTTCCTTTCAGGCCCGCCCCGACGACTTCTGCCTTGCCGCCGCCTCCTCCCACATCTCCAGCATCCCTTTCCTCCCGCCGCCGCTCCCTCAGCTCTCCCGAGTCAGGAAAATCACCCTACCTCGGGCAATAAAGGGAAAAGTGTCAAAAGGAGAGAGCCGTCAAGGTGTCCGCCCTTCCAGATTTTCCCACTGGCTGTGAGAGGTCCTTTGTGCCAAGGTCTGGCTGCCTTCAGCCGGTAAAACGTGGCCTCCGTCTGCTAGGGCTGGGGGTGGGGGTGGAGGGGAGCTTAGGGTGGCGTGGCAGACTTCCGAGTAAGGTGAAGGGCGGAGGTTACCGGCGACCTTCAGGCAGAGTGGCGTGGCCGCCCCAGCCCGCGCTCCACTGTCTCTCCTCCTCCTTTCGGGGCGGATTGCATCAGAGTCATCCCCCTCTCCCCCCACCCACACTCTGCCCGCCAACCTCGCACTTACTGCGACACGCCAAGGCGCTGAGGGTCTCGAATCGTAGTCTTTCTCTTGCTGGGGGGGCGCGTCGCCCGTGCGCATCCATGGCTTGTGATGGTTTAACGGGAAAAGTCAAGCCATCCCTCCACGTCCCGCGCGCAGTCACCTCCTCCACCGCGCGTCCGCTCTTCGACCAAAGCTGTGTGTCACGGAGCAGTGCCGTCACACGGTGTCTCTGCTGGTGGCCGCGCCTGCTGCCTCCCTCTCCCCGCACGCTGAGGATGCAGCGACCGCGGCTGGCGGAGACTGAACATCGGGGAGGGAAGGGGTGAGGGGGGGTTGCGGGGTGTGAGTGTGCCCCGCACGCTGACTGTGGCGGCGAGAGCGGAGCCTGCGCGGAGCCTGGACACCTGCCCCACGCCCTCCTGGGGTCCGGCAGCGAGCCCAGAACCCGGCTGCTGCGGCGGCTGGAGTCTGGAAACCCTTGGGGATGGAAGTGGTGTGGCTAGGAGGGCGCAGGCAGAAGAAGGGAGGGCTGTTCCCTTACGGGGAGGCGCATTTGGGGGTACGCCGGAGTCCGGCCAGGCCGCGGGGAGAGGGATGTTGCATTGTGGGAAGGGCGCCGAGCGAGGATGGCCGCGGGAGTGACGGGCCCTCGCGCAGCTCCTGGAGGAGCTGACAGCGCCCGGAGCTGCGATCAGCGATGGAGCGGCGTGTTGTCCCCGGGGACAGCACCGAGGTCGCCTAGAAGGGCGGGAAGGGGACCGAAGTGGCGCGGGCAGCGGGGCGCTGGGGCACCTTTAGAAAGCCTTTGTCCCTAACCCGCAGTGGGAGGGGCCTCTCGTCTTCCGGAACCTGCAGCCGCAGCCCCCGTCGGCCCTCCCCCGAGCTCTGTGCTGTGGTCTTTGTTCTGGGGCCTGGGTGTGACGGGCCCGAAGAATTTGCTGAGCCTGGAGCGCGCACCGGGCTAGGCGCGAAGAAGCCCGCCCGTCCGCAGCCTGGGCGCCCCACGTGACTCTGCCCGGCAGGCCGGGCGCGTGGGGGCTAGCCGAGCTCCGGCGCTCCCAACCTGCGGGCCGTGCGGACACGGGAGCGGGATGCAGAGGACAGGACGGCTGGGCCCGTTTCTCTCTCTTTGGCGTACTCTTTGTTTCAGCCCCTTTTAATTGGGCACTTCTTGCAGGAGATGTTTCCTTAAAATGGCGACAGGAAATCCCACCTGCGCGTCAGCCAATTAGACTGTCATTATAGCGCGAATTTGCGCGGTGGAAACTCGAGCTTTTCATTGACAAGAATGGTTCAGTCTTCGTGTTCCATCAAAACAGGAAAAGGAAGATGAATCATAAATCAAAAATTAATCCACCTGGAGTGTTTCAAGCGGGCAGACTGAGTAGTCACTGTGATGGAGTGACTATGGCTTTTTTTTTTTTTTAGATCACCTCTGGAAAAGCGAGAGGACAACCAAATTTCACAGCTCTCATAACTGACTAAAATGCTTATTCCCGTCGAATGGCAGTAAATGCTCTAACGTAGTTCAACAATGGCTTCCTGAGAACCCTATTTAGGAGGAATGCTTTTGAATAAACCTGAGAAACTGAACAGTCAGCGCCAGCAGGAGTGGGTAAAATGACGGGCAGCCTCAGATCAAATTCTGCCTCCGACCGTTATTGCTTCCTTCGCCCACTTTTGTCCTAGTTGTTAAAAAGCGGGTTAACTGAGAAATGCGCTCTCGCCGTCCGCAAACAAAGGATCGGAGGCTTGGAGCACCGCGAGAGCGAGGCGTTTCTTTGCAGTCTTGCAGGACGGGGGTCCGGCCGTTAGCAGGCACACGGGTGGCGCAAAGCAGACAGTTGTAGCTCTAACGCAATCGGTCCCTCCCCATTGGCTGAATTCTCTGGGGCTACACTCTGGCGCGATTTTGTTGAATTCTAATTGGTTCCCTTTGCGGTTTTGAACTTAGGTATCTTCTGGGAAGTTTCCACTAGACCTCAGGGTTTGAGAGTCACCTTATTTTGAGTTTCTCACAATTGTTCCCACATCATAGTAATATTTTACAGGTTATCAAAAAGTTGGTTCTTCCCTGGCCCCCTCCTTCCTAGAGACAGCTCATTTAGTATAAAAATTACTAATGTTAAGCCTGTGCATGTTGTGTGGCTAGCACCATAATTCCTATGAAAAAAGGTAAGTCCTTACAGGAAAACCAGGTAGACTGTGAGCACAGCTCCATGAGCCTGTTGAATTGTTCACCTTATTAAGCAGAACATGTATTCACCGACGTTTGTTTGGAGAGCTTACCTTTTGATTACAGTTTTAACTTGCTAGTGGCAAGGCACCAAAAGACTGCAGTTACCTAGCGTTTTTGTTTTTTTTATTGAACTCAATAGTGATGAATCGAGCGTCTACTCTTTGCCAGCTACTGTACTAAGCACTTCAGATATAAATATTATCTCATTTAATGCTTTCAACCACTTAATTAGGTGTTAACCTCTTTGTATAAATAAGAAAGCAGGTTCAAAGTGGTTATATTGGCCATGTTCACCTAAAGACTAAGTAGTGAAAGGGGAAGTGAGGGAGGTGATTCCTATTCAGATCTCAGTTCAAAATGTCCGTGCTTAGTCTTGACCATGATGCTATAGACATTTGCAACTAGACACTCCTGGGCCTACAACTTGCAAAGATCTTCATTCCCCCCACCCCCTACCCCCAATCTGGATTTCAGTTGACAACCTGTAACTGGAAGGCAAACGTGGATATGGAGGCTGAAATGAAGGACTGTTGCTATGCAGAGAATGGGGGGGCAGAGGGGGGAAGAGGTCAGGACTGCTTGGAGGTGAAACTTCTTTCAGAATAAGGAGCTTTGCACTTAGACCCAGTTGCTGTGGCCTCAAATGGGGGCGCAGGGTGTCATGATGACGGCTGTTCACGGTGCGTTGACTGAGAGGTAACAGAATAAGCACCTCACAGATGGTCTCTCCTTTAATCTTCACAACATTCCTAAGAGGTACAGACCACACTAATCCCTGATTCAGAGGGCAAGAAATTTATCCCAAGTTCACACAACTCTAACTGGCACATCTAGGTCCTGAATCCAGAGCCGACTCCAAAACCGATTCTCTATGCCTGGCTCTAAAATGTTCCCTGATGCTGGGTGGAAAATGTGAAGGGATTAAGAAGTACAAACTGGTAATTACAAAATAATCATGGGACTATAGAGTACAGCATAGGAAGTATAGTCAATAATATTGTAATAACTATGTACGGTGTCAGGTAGGCACTTTGTAAAGCATACGATTGTCCAACCACTATGCTCTACACCTGAAATGAAACCAAAATAATATTGAATGTAAACTGTGATTGAAACTACCCTCTCTGGAGGGTTAGGAGATGGGACAGGTCCCAGACCACACTGCCTTCAGGTGAGAACCACTGCCTTGTTTTTAGAGAGTCCAGGAAGTCAGTTTACTCTGTGATAGGTTTGTGAGCTCCAAGGGCATGGTTGATAGCACCTAGTGTTCTCAGAATGATCCTGAGGCAGTCGGGACACATCAACAGGTTGTAGTGTGGGCTGTTTTGTGGAACTGAGAAAATAAAAAGTCTGTATCTGCTCAGAAAGTGAGGCTGGAAAAGGAATTTGTACTGTAAGGAAGAATTGAATCACCTCAGGTCACCTGGGAGTTTCAAGCAGCCTCACAGGTCTTTTCTATATGGTTCCAAGAAGGAGGGACAGATGTCTGAAGAAAGACCAATCACAACCCAAAGAGGATTCAGCCTGAACTTAAGCCACATCTGCTGTCAATCAGCTTCACCCTGTACTCACCTGGGTTGCACTGGCTCCCCATCCAATTTGCCCATTAGGTAACTGGAAGCATTACCACTGGCCATGCACTTACAGAGAAAATGAGCTTTCCTCTGTAGGTCTTCTGAATAATCTGGTCTGATTCTGGCAGACTTCTTCTGTGTGAGTTTCAATAATAGGATTGATGCTGTCTTCTGAATAAGTAGAAAAAACTTGTACACAGACGCAGTGGAACCATGTATGAACGAATCTCACCTGTTAGAAAGTAAGTTATGCATTCTGAAATCAGCCCTCTATTACTGTCTATAGGATCTACCCTTAAACAACAGATAGTCTTTAAAATTATTGGGTTCTCCTTTGACTGATGTGATCACCATTCCTTGCCTGATTAAAATTTTTTTTTTACCACCTTTAATGTTCCTTGGATCTCATCCACAGATGACAATATTTTGACACTAGTAGTTAAGCAGCCACAACAAAAAGTAATTTGGTCATCCTTCTGCAGATACATGGCACCGTGTGTCCTAACCTCATCCACTCTAGCATTGTGACAGGACCTACTGTCACCTCTTCCAGCATCCTGATGAACATTCTACCTCACCAGATTTAGAATTGGTTTTGGCAGGAGATCATCAACCTCCACTGACTCAAAATCGAATCAAAATTAAAATCCCAGAGTGGGCTTCTTAAAAAAATGTCTATTGTCTGTGATTTGGGCCTGGGTCAGCTTTGTAAGGTCATTTATATTTTCTTTCTTAGGAGAGTGGGGAGTAGGACTTGTTAGGTATTATAATTACATGGCAATATAGTCTTAATACCCCAGCCAAACTAAGGAACCAGGGCCAGTGATCAGTCCTGGAAGTTTAATGTCTAATTTACCTGACATTTATCCATCATCATGCAGCTCAACTGCATGTACCCCCCTAGCTTGTTGCCAGATTGGGTAATGATACCCATCTGATGATCAAATGAATCAGTGTCTGCAGAATACTTACAATGTAATAAGTGCTCAATAAATGACATCTGTTATTATTTTGCACACTTTGCAGAAATGAGCTCTGGGCAATGAACTTTCAAAGCCCTAGTTGATAGGCACAAAGTGTTTTATTGTATTCCGTACTGAAGCAGCTATCAAGCAAGCCCTCACCTCTATTCCTATTCTTCTCACTGTGGGAATGAGGAGACAGATGGTTCAAAAGTCATAATTATAGCTAATTGTACTTTATTTTTTTTTGTTTGCCCTTTTTTTAGGTTCAGAAGTTTAAAAAAAATTTAATCCTCACCCGAGGATATGTTTATTGATTTTAGAAATAGAGGGAAAGAAACAGAGAGAGAAACATCATTGTGAGAGAGAAACATTGATCAGTTGCCTCTCATATGTGCCCTGACCTGGAATTGAACCCACAACCTAGATATGTGTCCTGACTGGGAATCAAACCTGCAACCATTTGGTATATGGGCCAATGCTCCAACCAACTGAGCCACCTAGCCAGGGTAGAAGTTTAAATTTTTTGTGTTAATGAACTATTGCGATTTTTTTTAGATCTACAAATTAACTTCTCATAGACTTCTCATAGACTAATTCCTCATATGAAGTTTCACAGTTATAATATTTGCCAGAATTTGACCTTAGTTTCTTATGGCTTAGGTTTCCTCCCATTTAATTCTTTAATCCATCTAGTGAAAGTTAAGAATCTAAATTGATTTATTTCAAATCACTAACCAGTTATCTCAGTGCCCATTGTGAAAATTCCTCCTCCAGTTGTGGTGCCTCCTTATCAGATGCTGTCACGTTTAAATGAATACATTATATATGGTTGTACTCCTGATCTAACCTGCCTGCTGATCTGTCCATTCTTTTATTACCTATTTATTAGACCTTTGCTGTATGTTTAATATCTTCTAGAGCATAAGTCTATTCATGTTTTTCTTAGCTACTGTACCTGTTCATTATTCTGGGTGAATTTTAGGATCATTACAAAATCAATAAAACAAAAACACTAGAATTAGACTGTTGTTATACCTGTAAATAGATTTAAACACATACATGGGCTCAGTGGATTGAGTGCTGGACTGCGAACCAAAGGATCGCTGGTTCCATTCCCAGTCAAGGCACATGCCTGAGTTGCCAGCCAGGTCCCCAGTAGGGGGCGCTCAAGAGATACCCACACAGTGATGTTTCTCTCCCTCCCTTCCCTCTCTAAAACTAAATAAATAAATAAATAAAATCTTTAAAAAATAAGCACATGCATAAAATATAACAAGAACACCAAATATCTAAGAATTCCCTTGACAAAAAATATGTAGACTCTATAATTTTGAAAGTATAAAATTTTGCCTGTAAGTGAAGATCTGAATACATTGATAAATATACCATTCAGTCTGAACATAGCAATTTTTCCTAAATTAACATAGAAAATTAACTTTGCACGTAAAAGTCCTTTTTTAAAAATAAAAATTATTATGCTAACCATTCACAGCTAAGGCAGTCATTTTTAGGCAAATGACATTTTTATATTAAGAAAGCAAAAAAAATAAGAACTTCTCATGTACTTAAGTTTTAACCATTCACAATATATTTGTTGACATTCTTATCCTATAGGTAAAAATAAAAGACACAACTGATGTTTGCTATATGGAGTAAAAGAGAATCTGGGTCTGTGTTGCCAAAATCGTTTTAAAAAATCGACCAATCAGGTCTGTGTCACAGATTGGGTTCCCTGGTATACAGTCTGAGACTGAGATTAGTGAGCAGAACATTTATCGGGTGCTCTTGGGATCCATGCTTGAGGAAGGGAGGAAAGGAAGCAAGATTAGTGAAGAGAGAGAAGTTGGGCTATGCCATAGCCTCAGTGAAGGCCTCAGCTAACCCCACAGGGAGCTCTGAGTCTGTGAGACCCTTTAGGACTGTCTTGAGTTAGGGTGAGGGACCGGATATCTTACCCCCATACAGACCAGTCATTAGAAGGCTGCTGTGGGAAGAGAGTATGACCTTAGGTGAATCAACTTTCTGTAGCAGAGATACTTCCATAAGAGGGCAGAGAAATGAGGGCATCTGCCAGCAGAACTTCTAGCAGCAGTCCCAAAGTGGGACATGGAGTGTCCCACAGTGTCCTCCTTCTTATAAACTTGAAGCAGTCCTTATCATTTCCACATCATGTGTCAATGTACACTCAATAAATGTAAATGTTAAAGTAGAAAATTCTTGAGAGAATTATAAGTTAACACACAGCCTATTGTATTTCATGCCATAAGCACATAAGGAATATAACAGCCCTGGCTGGTGTAGCTCAGTGGATTGAGCATCGGCCTGTGAACCAAGAGGTTGCTGATTTAATTCCCAGTCAGGGCACATGCCTAAGTTGCAGGCCAGGTCCTCAGTTGAGGGCGTGCAAGAGGCAACCACACATTGATGTTTCTCTCCGTTTTTTCCTCTCTCCCTCCCCCTCTCTCTGAAAATAAATAAATAAAATCTTAAAAAAAAAAAGAAATATAAAGGAAAGGATTCTAGGGTTCTCATTGCTCTGACTTCTCTGACTGTTGGACAAGAAAAAAAATTGATGGAAAAATTTGAATTTTATGTCCTTTGTTTTCTCTTGCTTTCTTTAGTGAAGCAGCAAAAATTTGTTTAAAATCCAGGGGGAATAGCAAAGGACCAAGGTACACCATACATTCTTGAACAGAGCCGTTGTTTGTTAATAGCAACCTGTCCATATAAGGAAAAATACCAGTCCTGGCCAGATAGCTTAGTTGGTTAGAGGATTGTAATGATGCACTAAGTTTGCAAGTTCAATCCCCTGTCAGGGCACATATGAGAATCAACCAATGAATGCATAAATAAGTGGAACAACAAACTGATGTATCTCTCTCTCTCTCCCCCACCCCCTTTCCACTCTCTCTAAAAGCAATAAACAATTTTTTTAAAGAAAAATAGATCATTGTCTCACCTTTATGCAGTGAGGTTGGGGGATAAGGAGACAAAGCAGGTAGAAGTAGAGGGGAGAATGAGGAACACAGAGGTGTGATTGCTGAGGAAGACGGCAGGGAAAGGAAAATGACTCCATGCCAGTTTGTGCCCATCTCTGGGTCATGTGTTTGCATGTCGCCTCTTCCGCCTTCATAGCCATCTCTGAGACAGATACTATTATTCTAAATTTTCAGACGGAGGATTTGAGGGGCAGAGAGGAATGTCACTTAGTCAAGAATTCACAGGCAGTAGCTATACAAGAATTCAAGCTCAGACCTGTCTGCTCTCTGTTTCTATCACATGCTGCACATACAAGGGCGAGAATGACACAAAACAATGAGAAATTCCCCCCATTTTAGCATAACTAATTTTTTAAAAAATCACTTGAGGATATGTTTACTGATTTGAGAGAAAGAGGAAAGAAGAGAGAGAGAAACATTGATGTGAGAGAGAAACATCGATACATCAATTGGTTGCCTCCCACACATGCCCCAGTTAGGGATGGAACTACAGCCTAGGTATGTGTCCTGACTGGGAATCAAACTCACAACGTTTTGGTGCATGGGACCACACTCCAGCCAACTGAGCCACCCCGCCAGGGCAGCATAACTCACTTTTATCATTCAGTGATGTGATGAACATTTATCGAGTGCTTACCAGGCACGTCACTATTTGTGGGGATTAAAAAGAAATGAGCACTATTCATGGAGATTAACTGAGTTTATCAGTCCCATTCATTATTAGGGTGTTGGTTTTGCCATTTTGTTCCTATACAAGTGTCAAAGTAACTGAAATAGTTATCCAATTAATTCCCTGGACATCTTGACCAATTGTCTAAATGTGTGTCAAGCTGGCATCTGAAAGGCATGAAGAACATAGGGTGCACACTAAGGTGGATTTTTGGAGATGAAAGGAAGATTTGCTGGTGAGGCCTGGCAACCCACTTTTCTGGTGGAGGTGAAGTATAAGACTGTGACGTAAGGGGAGTGAAAAGGCGAGGTGAGAGGGGCGTTCCTGAATTGTTTGCTGACTTTAATGAAGAACCTAAGATGGTAAGTTAGATGCCATTCATTTTTTCATTTGTTAGAAGGTCCTGATTATAACAAGCATGAGTTTTGCAAATGAGTATACCCAATTCTAGTTTTCTTCACATGCAAGAAACGTGTGTGGGCAAGTGATTTAGCTACCTGAGTAATCCTGAGTATGTTCAGTTGCCAAACAGGGATGATAATAGTGCCTATCTCATTGGGCTGTTGTGTGGACCACATGAGATACCAGCTTAATAGAGCCTGGCGCTCAGTGCTTACCATTTATGAACTCTTGTTAAGAATTTGTGTTCTTCACCTGAACACTTATTTAACTCTGTTTTATATTCAATGTGGGAGACAGTCTAGTCTGTTCGTTAAGAAAATGGTCTCTGGAACCAGACAGTCCAAATTCAAACCCAGGCTGTGTGACTTTGGGCAAGTCACTTAAACACATTGTCCCTCAATTGCCTTCTGCAAAGTAAAGATTATAACAGTTCCTACATGTAGTGTTGTGAACATTAAGTGAGTTTGTGTACATAAAGCCTCTAGAAGAGCACCATATAGGAAGAGCCGTGAGACTATTAGCTATCACCATCATCATCATCATCATCACCACTTGGATTGTCAAAGAGATGTGCTCCTCACCCTGACTGGTGCAGTTCAGTTGGTTGGAGCATCATTCCACAAAGCAAAAGTTCACCGGTTCAATTCCCGATCAGGGCACATGCCTGGGTTGTAGGTTCAGTCCCCTGTCCAGGTACATGTGAGAGGCAACCAACTGATGTTTCTCACATCATTGTTTCTCTCCCATTCCCCGCCCTGCTGCGTCCCCTCTCTCTAAAAATAGATAAATAAAATCTCTTTTTTTTAAAAAAGACATGCTCCTCTAGATCAGCTGACATAGCAAAACACACAAGCGCTCAGATATACACGAACACACTGGTGTGCATACATACACACATACATACACCCCATCCTCAAAGAGTCCAAGTTGGTACAGACCCTTCTCTAAGGAGACCAGCAACGCATGCTTCCCCTGCTGAATTTCCCTGGGAGAGGGAGCTGACTTCTGTAACGAAATCTAAGGGCAAGACAGGAAGAATGAGCAGCCCATGGCATAGCCAACCCGGGACAAAGGGTAACATTGGTGCCCTCCTCACTTCCCTTATCAGCTTACTTTTCTTCCTTCTGCTATTCCCACCCAACTCTGCCCCCAGGGTCTCTCCTGCATCTGGTCCCTGATTTCAGTGATTTTTAGCAAGGAGTCCTCCTAAAGTATGAACTCTAATTAAGGTATTTGCTGCTAACTCGAGTCATGAAAACTCCCAGAGGGTCTTTTCATTTTTTTTACAGCAGGTAAGGGCAATACCTGCTTTGTTGCTCACACCCCTCCAGCCTCCCTCTTCTTCTTAACATCTGCTGGGGGCATGGTGAGAGCCCACAGCAGGCTGGGGCTCCTGTGGTGGTGGTGGGTATGTGTTCAAGGTGTGCTGGACATAACCCACATCAGCTGTTCTGATCGCTTACCAGATGGTGTGTCAAATCAAGGGTCTCTATTTTTAGTTTGGGAAGTGTTGTCACCAGGTATCTAGTCACTCTCTTTGACTTTCTTCTTTTTAAATTGTCTTTTATTGACGAGAGAGAGAGAGATTCCTTTTTCCACTTATTTATGCATTCATTGGTTGATTCTTGTATGTGCCCTGACTAGGGATTGAACCTGCAATCTTACAGTATACGGTCGATGCTCTAACCAATTGAACTATCCTGCCAGGGCTCTGACTTTTTTCCAACAAGAAACTTACACACTTTTAGTTGGAGAAAAGAAAGGAGCCACCTTAAAAAGAGGAAGGAGAAGTTTAAGTGAGGGCTTTGACCAGGTCCCTGAAAAGACTAGACATGCCTTGAGTGTGTGTGCCAGTGTCCATGAAAGTGTGAGCTAAAGGAACGCCCAGGTAGGTCTTGGAAGCATCGGAGAAACACAGCATTCCAAGCTGGGAAGCTGGAACGTCCTCCATGAAGTCCCTCATAAGTGGTCTTCTAGCCTTTTGGGGCTATTTATTTTGTTTTCAGGTTATTCTGTTCATCCTTGCTGTACCCTTCCCCACCCACTCTCCTCTTCCCTCTGCCATGTGACAGACACTCTGGATATTTGGGAGGAGTTTCTCACGTATTCTCCCTGCAGCCACCCCATCTTCGCCCCCCCACCCCCCGTCTTGTCATCTCTTCCTCAGCATACATGTTTCTACTTCCCTTTATCCTTCCCTATATGTGTATTGGCTACATGTTCTGCACTTAAAAATTTCCAGTATGTGATCTGTGTTCACTTTGGCTATTGCATTGTCATATCATGTGTCCCACATTTTGTTTAGAGATATTGCTCTGAATCACCAGGCTACTCCTTCAAACTCTCTAATTCTGACCCCTGATACTGCTCTCTTCCTCTCCCTTCAACCCACTGCAACTTCCTAAGCACTTTCCACGGGCATCTGTAAAAGCTGCTGATCTGTAAAGAACTCTAAAGGTTCTTCTAAGGTTCTGGTGGGCAGGGCACACAGGAGTGACCCGAATGCGCGGGGAGGATGTCCAAGCAATAAACCTTACATGGTGAAGGGGCATGCAGAGTTAGGGTCTCAAGTTCATGCCAAAGAAGAAAGGTACCTCCAATCAAAGTTATTCCTGAAATCCCTTAAAACTTTGGGTCTTCCTGTTACTCGATACATATGTGTCCTCTGTAGATTATTTTTGTTTCTCTAACTAGTAATTGAGATTTTTATGGTCCTCAATTAATTTTTCAATTTCTCCCTTGAAAACACCAACTCACCCCTTGCTGCTCGAGGACCAGCAGCATCAGCATGGCGGCATCACATGGGAGCTTGTTAGAAATGCAGAACCTGAAGCCCTATGTCAGGCCTACAGACTCAGAATCTGCTTTTTAAGCAGATCCCTAGGTGATCGCTATGCACGCTGAAGCCTGAGAATCACCACACTAAACCATCACAGCTACATGCTTCTTTGTCAGGGGCCGGAAAAAACGTAAAATAATGGTGCTTTATTCCAAAATTCCACCAACATGTATCAATCATTTTATCCTTGTCTGCTTGCATTGATTTTTTTTTAAAGGTGAATATAGTTAAATTCAGGGATGTTCAAGATGTGGGTGATGTACTTCCAGATGTACTTTACTTCTGGGAGAAGATGGAGATTTAAATCTTTGTCTTATGATGAAAATGGTAATGAAGAAAGTAACCTTAGGACCTGAGCTGAAAAGACAGGAATAGCCATATTGGGTAACCCAATACCCATGATTGGAAAGCTGAAATAACATGGGGCAGTTAACAGAATACCTTGTGGACATTTGAGCTAAGAAATAACGTGCCTAAAAAGAATTTGCAGTTTTTGAAAGGAGTGGTAAAGGTTGGGCTGGAACTTTTCTAAGCCTCAGTTTTCCAATCTGTGAAATGGAGGGTAATTTCTAGTGTACAGATTGTTGCAAGGGATAAAAGTGAACCCCGCAAGGAGCCTAGGCCGGAGTGGGCACGGAGGGGGCTGCACCTGCTCTCGTGTGGGGCTGAGAGACTGAAAGCAGAGAAAGCATCTAGGAAGCTCCCTCAGTAGTAATAACAGCAGCAACCGTCCTCAGGCTCCCACTGTGTGCTGGGCACTGTTCTCAAAGCACTTTATAGAAAGTAACTCATATACTCCGCCCAACGGCCCTGTGAAGTAGATACCGTTATCCCCATGTGTCAGAAACAGAGGGACAGGCATGAGTGACCTCAGACAGGGTTCAGAGGCACACTGTGACTTCAAATCTGGCCGTCTCCACCACCTGGCTATTCCACGAGAGGCGTCCCAGTGAAGACAGGAGGAGAGGTATGAAGGGAGAAACGGAAAAGAAAGGGAGGACCAAAGTCCCGTCGGTGAGGCAGAGATGGCAGTGTGTGAGCAAACAGCCTGGATAAACACACCAGGCCCCAAACAGCTCTGAGCAGGCGAGCAGAGCCAGAGAAAATGGCACCAACGCCAGGATGGAGGCTTGTTTTGTTCTGGGCTTACCATCCGTGAGACGTTTAAGGTTTGATCAGAATCGCTTGGATCACATGGGAGCTATAAAAAATTACTTTTGAAAAATAGGATTGCTTTTGCTTTTTGAACAAAGAACACTCAGAATCAGTCATTCACCTGAAGCTGTGTGTTTAGTGATTAGTTCTGTACATAGGTGAACCTTTCTCTCAAGTAGCACCTATTTAAAGAGCATAAGTGGCTTTTTTTTCACACCCCATTTAATTTTCCCTGGTTTTACCTTCCTGCACAGATGGCCTGCTTTTCCTCTTCCTGTGCTTAATTCTCACTGAAGCTGGAGAGTGTTAGACACCCACGAGGATTCAGCGGAGTTAAGGAGTACAGGAAGAGGGCTCAGATGGTGCTGATATCACAGCAAACCTGCAGGAATGGTCCCTGAAGCTATGACAATGTGCATAAAGGATCTAAAACATAGTTCCGCAGCACATTTAATAGAATAGGAGGGTGCAAGTAACGGTAACTGAAAACAAAATAGGAAACTAAAAAGTATATGCAGCATAATTCTCAAATGATGATATTTTAAAAGTGTATATAAGTGTATATTTCATGTATGTATACCACATATTTTTGAAAAACCAGGAATTTATTTAAAAATATTATTAGTGGATATTCTGGGTGGAAGGCCGTGAGTGATTTTATTTTCTTCTTTAAATTTATTTTCGTTTTTCTATACCAAGTACATATTAATTTTATAATCAGAAAATTGCCATACTTTCTCATGGTTTTTTTTTTTTAGAGAAAGAGGAAGGGGGTAGAGAGAGAGATCAATTTGTTGTTCAATTATTGATGCATTCATTGGTTGATTTTTGTCTGTGCCTTCACCAGGAATCAAACCTGCAACCTTGGCAGAAGGAGCGGGGAGGGGGTTGGGAAGAGAAAGCATACTTTTAAAAAAGAAAAGTGACATCTAGAGTTTTTTGTGTTTTTTGTTTGTTTGTTTGTTTTTAGGTGTTTAAAGCTGCCGTTTCTGCTTAGTTTTTTTGTCAGGCAAGGCAGTATTAGTCCCCAAGATTTCTGCAACTGCCACATTATTGGTGTGTTCTGGAGAGCCTTCGGTGCATGGAAGAATTGAGGGTCCTCATCTGTCAGCACCGGTTAATTGTTTAGCAACAAGAAGTGGACTTGCTCTTCCTCTTAAGTGGAAAAGCCAGCCTAGGGGGTCAGAGGAAGGGGTGGTGGTGAAGGAAGAGGCTTACTCTCCAACATTTTCCGGTGGTGGTTACTCCAGGGACCCTGCCAGCTGCAGCCTGCAGCTGTGTTTCCAGCTGTCGAGGGGGTTGGATGGTGCTTATGGCCAGGGCTCTGGTGGCCCTTTTCTGGGACATGCAGACTAGCCAGTAAATATGGTAGAGCTATGGCTACACTGAAATTCTAGAGAATGGGCTTTCTGGACAATTTTCAAAAAGTTGAATTTCTATCTTCCAGGTATCAGAAGGATCACATGAACCAATGTGCATAAAATTGAAACCTACAAAGCATTATATTGCTGTGTTTGCGTGAGATTACATTTCCCTCCATAAGCTCTAAAACTTTAAAACTTAATCACCATTGCCTCATAAATGAAGTCGACAACATTATTTATTGCTCAGCATATTTTATAATTCCTAAAGCAATAATACAATGGCCATAAAGAATGCTTTAGAACAAGAAAAGAATGAGCTATCATTCAAGAACCCAATTATTTCCATTTTAGGAGCTTTAAAATGTTTCTGCTTGTATTAGAAGAATAATTAAGTTATATTTGGGGGAAAGTGTCAACCCTCTGAAATCCCACTACCCTAAGACAACTGTCATCAATTCTGTGTGTTCTCTTCCAAGTTTTTTTTCTAGAGACAAACTGTTAAAGTTTAGATGGTAGTGGATATAGTAATTTTTCAAATCTGATTCACTTTTTCTTTTCTGTTTAACACTATATAAAATAGGCGGCAGTTTAGGGTAATGGTCTTAAAAAAAAACATGCTCTAGAGTCAGGTTGGAGCTTCCTTAAGGAGTTCTCTTCCTATAAGTGGAAAAGGGAAGTCAACCTGGAGAGGGCCAGGGGCAATGAAAGAAGAACCTTCAAAAGAACGTTGAGTGAGGCAATAGCTCCTTCATAGAGTTACTGTGAGGCAGAAATGAAGTAATATCCACAATATGGCTAACATATGGCCTGGGACAGAGTGAGCATCCAGTAAAGGGTAGCTTATTGTACATCATTACACAGACTTTATACAGGGTGGGGCAAACGTAGGTTTCCAGTTGTTTATACGGAAAATTATACAATAATAAATAAATAATATTAAGAATAAACTGTTTTCCATACTCACAACTATAAACCTGTTTCGCATATTTACCACTGTTAACCTACTTTTGTCCCACCCTGTGCTAATTATTTTAGTATCAATATAAAATTCCATCAGATAAATGAACTCTAATATCTTTACTGCTGACCATTCATTTTCTTATAACTTTCGGCATTATAAATAAAGCAGGACATGGATCTTGCCACATTTTAGATTCTCTCCTGGGACTATATATAGTTTAATGGATTAGCTGTGTCCAGGAACATTTTATGGTTCCTCTACAGCAAACCTATCTGTCCAAAGGGAGGGGGAAATTAAATCACTCCCAGAAAAACAAAATCTGAGTTTGCTACCGCTAGACCTTCCCTGCAGGAAGTACTAAAGTGAGTCCTGCAAGTTAAAACGAAAGGACAGTAGACAGTAACTCAAAGCCAAATAAAGAAATGAAAAGTTCAATAAAGATAAATATATGGGCAACTGTAAAATCTAGTGTTACCATAAGAATGGTTTGTAATTCTGCTTTTTGTTCTCGGCACGATTTAAGAGAGTACTACATTCACAACAATTATTTATCTAGAGGCTGGTATTATTGCAACTTTGGTTTATAACTGCAAATTTTGTTTTCTCCATCATTTAAGAGACTAATGCATTTTTTAAATTGTTAATTTATGTTTTTAAACACAATGTATAAAGATGTAATTTTATGACAAAAACTGAAAGGTGGGGGAGCAGAAATATTATGGAGCACAGTTTTTGTTTATTATTGAAGTTAAAGCGGTATAAACTCAAATTAGAGCTTTATAACTTTAGGATGTTAAGTGTAATCCCCATGGCAACCACAAAGAAAAAAGCAACCCAATTCAAGATGGGCAAAGGACCTAAATGGACTTTTCTCCAAAGAATACACAAGCATTCACATGGCCAACAAGCACATGAGAAAATGCTCAACATCACTAATCGTTAGGGAGGTGAAAATCAAAACTACAGTGAGATACCACCTCATAGTCATTAGGGTGGCTACTATAAAAAAAATAAAAACAGGAGAAAATAGCAAATGTTGGTGAGGATGTGGAAAAATTGGAACCTTTGTGCGCTGGTGGTGAGAATGTAAAATGGTACAGCTGCTGTGAAAAATACTATGGAAATTTCTAAAAAAAAAATTAAAAATAAAATTTCGATATGATCCATCAAACCCCATTTCTGGGTATATACACCAAAAAAATGAAAGCAGGTCTTGGAGGGACATCTGTATGAACACGTCACGGCAGCGTTATTCACAATGGCTAAAACACGGAAGCACACCAGGTGTCTATTGATAGATGAACAGATAAGCGGAATGTGATGCATACATACAGTGGACTTTATTCAGCCATAAAAAAGAAGGAAATGCTGCAATAAGCTACCACATGGATTCACCTTGAGGACATTATGCTGAGTGAAATAAACCAGTCACAAAAAGACAAATACTGTGTGATTCTACTTATATGAGGCACTTAGAGTTTTCAATGCATAGAAGCGGAAAGTGGAATGGTAGTATCCAGGGTCTAGGGCGAGAAGGAGATGGGAAGTTATTGTTTATGGTATTGAGTTTCAATTTTGCAAGATGAAAATTGTTCTGAACGTGGCTGGTGGTATGGTTGAACAATAGGAAGATACTTAATGCCAGTAAATTGTATACTCAAAAAAATGGTGCAGGTGGTAACATTTACACTATATATACTTTAGCACAATAAAAAAAAGGTCTGAGAGAGAACCTGAGAATTGTCCAATGAGCAATAAGTATGTGTTTTAGTGCTTAGGGTTTATAAAATCTATTTTGACTCCTTATTGGTCTTTTTGGTTTCTTTCTTGATTCCCAGTTCCATTCTATACAAAGAAGTCTGTCTAGTAGCTAAGTTCTAAATAGGCAGGGTCCTTTGACAAATTTTTTATAGATTTCTTTGCCCTCATCTAGGTTCACAACATGTGAAGGCACTAGAAAGGAGCGGTAAAGAAACCTAGGCACTGGACGCAGAAAAGGAAACAACACCTGGGTTTGAATCCGAGCTCTACAAGTAACTACCTCTGTCTCACTGGGGAGTTACACCACCTCTGTCTCAGTTTACCTGGGAAATGGAGATAGAAGTTACCTTTTGGGTCTTTTGTGAGGGTCAAAGACAAAGTGCATTTGTGATGATACAATGCACCATGCCTGGCACCAGTAGAAGCCACTGCATGTTATCGTCATGCTGAGAAGCCCCAGCAGGATGGTGAGGATTCTCTCTTTCCCATTCTACTAGACTGACCATGTCAGCATCACATAGCTGGTCCACTTTGCAATGTGGAGTGGGAAGTATATGCAGAATGTTGCATTATTGATGATCAGATAGTATCACCAAAATGGGGATCTGTAATGGCTTCTATAAAAGATAATGCGTTTTGAATTAAATTTAGAAAATAGACAAGCAGAAAAAGCTCCTTTCACATGAGTTTATGCTATAATTACAACGTGGACCTGAGTGAGCATATGGTTTCTTAGAACAAAGGTTAAAGAAAGTCTTTTAAGACCTACCTGTGCAAATTTGGTCTCCCCTAAAAGACCTGGAGATCAGATATTCAAAAGAGATACTTTTTAAACAGCATTAATATTTACATTTGAAAGTCTTCTTTCTCAATTACTTTTTGCTTGCCTATTGAATGAAGGTTTTATACACGCACACATGTTCATAGGTTTATGTTTATATGAATGTGTGTGTGCTCTTAGCTTGCTTACTTACATTTTTTTCACAGAAAAAAAGAGATATGTAATTGCAAGATAACCTTGGTGAACACACCCCTTCATTTTGTATCAGGGAAGGGGAGTTGGGGGTTTGAGGTCACCCTGCCTTTCACCTCCCTCACCCACTCTCACTCCCACTCGGGCTTAAAGGAAATGTGAGGGTGTATCTTTCCTCTCAGAAGAAGGCACAGAAGAAAAAGCACATGTCAATAAACTACAAATATGTATTTAAAACACGACTGGGGTGGAAACATATGTCCAAAAATTTGTACATGAGTGTTCACAGCAGCATTATTCATAGTAGCCAAAAAAGCTGACACAACACCAATGCCCATCTCCTGATGAATAGACATGGGGCACATCCAGGCATTGGAATATATTTATTCTTTATATAAATATATACACATCTGTATTTAGCGTGCTCATCTCTGTTTTGTACTTAAACCACTGAGGTGCGTGCTTTATAAGGGCGAACTCTGTGGCATGTGGATTACATCTCAATGAAGCTGTTTAAAGGGGGGTGGGCATGGCTGTTCTGACAGAACCGTTGTAATTGTTTTACTACATCTATATATAATTTCACCACAGCAGAGTTATAGCATTTTCATAAATAACTTGGAGTTTATATATATAAAGCCAACTCTTTCTGAAAACATCTTTTCTTTGGAAATCAGAGTTTTCCAGAAAAAGCAGGGAACATTAACAGTAAATTTACTCAAGCACTCTTGGAGGATTATGGAAGTGTTTGCGCTCTCTGTTTACATTCACCAGGTGAAACTTCTGAGGCAATATTTGTTTTCCGAACATTCAAAGCTTCCTGGAGAGTTGGAAGCATTCTTCTTATTAAGAGTGATGCTAAAACAGCATGCACATCTGACATGAAGAGTTAAATAGAATGACTAATGAGGTCCTAGTAGAACCTCTTCTGAATGCTACCACTGTTGTCTACTAGCATGTGTGACTCTTGCTTTCCTATGCCCAATTTATTTCAGCAATGGGTTTCTTCCAGAAACTGAGACACCAGCAAGCAGTGATGATAAAGGCCACTCTAAAAACAAAGCTGAGGTTTTGATTGCTTTTCCATTTGATCTTCTTTTAAGGAATAAAGTGAACAATGTCATCAATATGCTACAATAAGGAATTAGATGGAAATAATATTACAGCCTTTATGTTATGCAATGTTTTTCATCTTATAGATACCACAGCTAATATTTCGGAGTTAGGGATCATTTCTCAATAGAAAAATTCCTACAGAAAAATAAATGCATTATGTATTTGGAATCAGAGTTTCTTTGGAACCCACATTTAATTGTGCTAATGGAAAAAAAGAAATAATAATCTATAAAACAGATTAGAAATGACCACACAAATCTCCTTAGGGTGCCAA
>VMDR010006695.1:0-44085 GCA_007922815.1 Macrotus californicus
AGGGACAGCAAATACTTAATATACACATAGAAAAAATAAACTTACCAATATGGAATAAACACTTAAAACAATATTTTTCCTATTAGTAAAGATTTTTTAAAGTTATTTATTCAAGTATAGCTGACAGCAAAGAATTTTTAAAACCAAGATCTCCTGACACAGACAGAGTGCAGGAAGATGGTCATTCCCAACCAGGAGGAGTGCAAATAAAACCATCCCTTACATGTAAGAACTTAGAGCTAAAAAATGTCCGTATTTCTGACCTGGGCATATCAGTTGTGAAGCCTTATTCCAAAGAAATTCTCTAAAGTATAAACAAAAATAAATACAAAGACGTTCATCAAAGCATTATTTACAACAGAGAAATTCTGGGAACCATCTAGAGAATTAACAATGGAAAAACAGTTCAATTATGGTACAACCACTAAATTAATTATTAATACAGCCTTTAAAATGTATGCTTGAAAAAATTTTAAAAGACAAAAGGCTGTGAATGATACAAGGCTAAATAAAAGCAAGCCAAGTCTGTTCTGAACCAGGCAGAGCAATATAAAAGGAAGGCAGAAGATATGATTATTGAGTATTTATCTCTGAGTGATAGGAGTGATGAATTATATTCTCTAGACTTTTATGGACTTTCTTCCATTTATTAAAATAAACGTATTCTACCTTTATAACAAAGGAATAGTCAATGAAAGAAAGATTTCATAGAAGAATTGGAATAAAATATGCTTTTGCGTTATTATTAGGGAGAATAAAGTTTGTAAAAATAAAAAAACAGAACAAATGTTAGCAGTATCAAAAAAAATTAGTAGCATTAAAAAAAAAAACAGAACACCTTTAATACCCTTTAAATAAAATACAGCAAATAATAAACCACAGCCTTGAATAATCTGTATAGGGTTCTTCCATTCCATATTTTTATTTTTAGGATTTTTCATTTAAAATTCATCATCAACTACAACAGGGAATTTTTAAACAGTTTCATTTCCTAACTCACATAGCTACGAAAGAGGAACAAACATGCAAAAAAAAAAAAAAAAACACAAAGCATATATGGCATTAGCATTGTCCTTTGCCATGAATATCAACTAAAACTACGGAAAATAAATGAATTTTCCAATAAATCAACCAAATATAGAGTCACTGATCACAGTGATAAATCATCTACTAGGAGAAGCTTTTATAAAAACAGCGTTATGTGTATTGATGGTTTAGAAGAAAAACCACCCAGGTTCTCATGGAAACCCTTTTTCTTAATCTGTACATGCAGAGCAATCATTTAGACTATTCTAAAGCAAATTCAGACACTTAAAACACAGGTGATAGCTGTGCTTACAGATACAGATCTACAGGCGTAAGATCTGCACATGCTCCTTGGACTCTGAAAGAGGGTCAAAGGCAGACGAACATCTTCTGCAGTCATCTGACAGCACGGCTTCATGCAACTACATCGGAGCCTGCTCTGCACCAAGTGCCTGGGCTACCCACAGGTGCAGTGTTAAAAGAATGTAAACGGAAAGTAAGAAAATTCAAGCAAATCTATTACTTTTAAGCGCAAATATTTCTTAGGGCTAAACATCAGAAGCACGATGCTGGGGTACTAACACCTTCCTTTATAACCTTTGCTTTGAATCTAGACCCAGAGGGGAAATCATGTTTACGAGAACCACAAGACATGCGAAAAGCAATAACCAAGATAAATGAGAAAACGCTGGGTTAAGTCTTAGTCAGAACTTTATTGCAAAGGTACTTTGTTTTATGAGATGAAGAAATCTACTTTTCTTCCTCTCCTCTAGCGTTACATATTGAAAAAACAAAAACATGATTAAACTATTCTTTTAATGTCATCTCATCATTTATAAAGAGCTTCAGGAAAACAATTTGCATGCAGGCTGAGCACGATGGTGCATAGTGTAGAATGTCAAAAACTGAAGTTCAATTTCCAGCACTAATCAAGTTTCTAGCACGAGAGCTCTGTTCTCTCCCCCACTACCTGTATGATTTTTTTTGTTTCAGTCTTAATCCAAATCTCTTAATATTTTGGAATCAATTTTTTTAAAGACAAAAGCAGCATGTCAAAGAAAACATAAGAGGTAATTAGTGCTTGTCAGTTGTTCTCATTCCAGAAGAGAAAAAAATGAGTCAGAACTTTGGGTTTATTTTCATGGTGTGTCATTTATGAAAGAGGAAGTGAGAGTGCCAGGGTATCAATACAAAACCAGGGAGAGACCAAGCAGATTCATAAACATCAAGTACACCTGCGATACTGAGACTTGCCCTGGGTATTTCAATTTTCTGCCTTGACTACATGGAAAGCAGAGGGTTGCCAGGCCTGTCTGTATTACTAGAATCATCTGCAGTCTTTTAAAAATCCCCAAGCCCACTCCGCAGCCCCAAACAATTATACCACAATGTTTGGGGAGTGAAATTCGGTTTCAGAGTGTTTGAAGCTCCCCAGGTTTGGGAGCCACCGACACAAAGTACAGGAGCCAAATAAATTCTCCCGCCTCCTCTAAGATTTACCATAGAGGTCATCTATCCCAAGGGAATGCAACGAAAGAAAAGGAAAGGAAAAATCACTGAATCGATTCATTAATCTGCACTTTTTTTTCTTTCAAAAAAAACAGTGTGCGCATGTACTCCCTGCTGTTACAGAAGCTGGCCCAACAAAATGCTGAAAAAATCACTGTAAAGGTGCATGGCGTTTCACGCTGACATGAGTTTATACTGCCCAGTATCATTCTCTTAAGCACGCCGATTCGGGTGAGAGAGCAGGGGGGAGAGTGTTACTACAAACTCAAAACAAGGTTATGCAGATTTCAAGTGGACCACCACAACTTTCTCGCGACAAAGTGGTAGCAACCGGAGAGATGTTCGAAGAGGTGAATGTGGCTACTTTCACCTACCTTAGTATTTCTTCTAGAAAGGGAAAGGACATTTAAAACCTCTCTTAAGTTCAAAGCTGGAGGAGGTAAAGAAAAAAATCCTAACCCTTGTAATTCCAATTATTTAAACATGATCCAAAAGATTTTACTCATTATTTAACACTGTCTTCACCGCCAGCTCCTTGAATGCCTTACATCTTTAACCAAAAAAAAAATGGGAGAAGTTACATGTGTTCTCCTGGTACTATTGGTTCATGAAGTTCAGAGTTTGCCATGTACCAAGCACCACCTGTGTACTTAGCTTACCTGCAGAAATCTTTCGACCCTAGATAAGAATATAGATTATTTTTATGCCAGCCAAATGGGAGAATGTTCCAGATACCAGATGATGAAGGGGCCCCAGAGGGACCATAATCCTAACATGCTTATGAGCACTACAAAATTTGGCTTCAAAGACACCTCTAAGTTTGGCAGTGCTTCCCATGATCACCATGAACAGACAAGACACACTTATTTAGGCAGTGGAGTCAAAGGGCATCAGATGAGAAGCATGTCCTTGTGTGCGCAGCCACACTGGACTTCAGACATGAGACATTCTCTTAGAAGAAACCCAGACAAACTGGTGTACCGATTTATGTGCTGCAAACATGATTACGCATCACGACTGTAGCACAGGATTAAAAACATGAATCTTGACCCCTCTCAGAGAACTAAGGTCAAGCTATGTAATATTTCTCTTTAGTGCTGGTTTTGGGCATTTTGGTGATTTCAAATTTACAACGGGCCAACTGTCAACAAAGAACTGCTTACCTAACTTTTTTAAAATAGCCCACAAAGGTGAAGGGAAGACTCCCTGGCAGAACAGATACACTGGAGGTTAACTTTAGAGTTGTTCTCTTTCATCCTCAATTTCCCTCTGCCCGCAGTGCAGTCACGACACATCCGTGACAGAGTAACTCCCACGGCAACAAACGAGCATCATAAACACCAGATTAAAACTTGGCTGCAAAGCCAAAGGAGATGAAGGGCTGGGAAGGAAGAGGCTAATAATTCAAACAAATCTCTTCCAAAATAACTATGGGAACACTAAACATCGCTGGCCGAGCAAACTGCTTTTTGTATAACTGTTCTCTTTTTTGAGGTCTGCCCCAGCGTGAAAGACTCTCTGTAAGTCAGAATCTCAGCATTATTTTAACATACTGTTCTGTATTTAATAATCTTATGCTTTCAGACATTAGTCTGTTACCATGGGAATGGCAGCAACACAAATACGGGATTATGGCTATCAAGCAGGAGAAAAGAAAGTTTGAATAAGCCTCGTTATGTTCAATAATTAGCAGCTACATGGTAAAAAAACAAAACCATGAATTTAGGTTGATGCATTTATCTCAGTGTTTGAATACAACTCAGAGTGTGTTGTTGCTTTAAAATGAGATTCTAACAAACTGCCAAAAAATACTTGACTAGCAGTTGCTCTAATTTAAAAACTCATTCTGTCCAACTCTTTCTTAATTCTTTCCTGCAGAAGACTGGCAACTAATGGATGGTACACAGCATCCCATGGTGGATTGTGGCAACTTCAGCCAACACTTTCAGGAGAAAAGCGTGAAGTTACTAAACATGACAGGCTCCTCTACCTTAGTTAACTGCAAAAGGAACAGCGTCCAGAAGCCGCTGCTGCCTTCTCTCACAATGACAAGTCCACGTCATCAAGAGGCAGAGTGCTAGCTGTGGATGGAGTGGGGCTGCTATGCAACAGGTGGCAGCATCTACCTGGGACCACTCTACTCTTTCTTCCAAAGTGACAATAAAGGACATCATACTCTATCACGCTGACCATATGGCTAGGAAAGCGTTCCACATAGCTAGAACTTTTGAACAAGGCCTGCAACTTCACTAACGCAGGAAAGATTAGCAAAATGGTGGATAAACATTTTGAGATTACTGAAGACTGCTAAAGCAGTATTTTTCTACACTGAAGACTGCATCCAAACATAAAAACATGTACTAGGGCAATGCCATGGCATCGTCTTCCCTGAATATTTGGGAAATGAGCACATGGCTCGACCTTCAGCATCCTGTGTTATCGACTGCTCTCTCCACGAGTAGCAATTTTAACACAGCACACCTAAATCAGGTGGCGACAATGAAATCTGAATCTACTCTTAAGCCAGTAAATATCTGCCTAAGATTGTCAGCTCCTTGGTACTTTCAGATCTCCCAGCTTCCTTCTTGCATGAGGTTTCTGAATGCTAAGGCAATGGCACAACACATCATTGCAGGAAAGTAATTTTAGAACGTGCCATCCAAATAAACCGGTCATGAATAGGCTCTGATTAAAATATAAAGAACTCTTAAAATGATTTTAAATGATTCACTGGAACTTATTTGGAGATATTTTAACCTCTGAATGTGCAATGAACTCTGGTCTCCCCTGGCCCCAGCCTCGCCTTCGAGAGGGACATTTCTCGTGAGACCTTCTGCCATTGCATAAGAGGTACCTGAGCCATGCAACTGAAACTGCCCATACCTGCATTCCCCTCTGCCTTTTCTGAGTTATGTCTTTTCAACTGAGGCACAGTTCTCTTCCACGTTCCAAACCATGTTGTGTATGCTTTCCCTTCTCGGTAAATATCGCTCATCTGTTTATAGGCTAGATAGCCAGATAATTTTGAACACAACAATGTGACAATTATTTAAAGAATCCTGAGATCAAAAGACCTCAGCTTACATTCTTTAGGCATTTGTTTGAATTCCATTTTAGATTAGACAAAGGGATATTTTCCCAACATAATTTTCTAACACATTCACAGGGATTCAACTAAGGCCACTTGTGAACGAATATCTAAGCTGCACTTAACTAGGCTTTTCAAATGTGACTGTGAAGTTCAAGGGGATGTTTGCTGCTTTGGAAAGTACTTTCTGAGACCCACTACAGATTCCTTCACAGAATCCTCTGGCGCCTAGTCTCCAAGACTTCCTGAATCTCAGCCAAAGACACTTCAGATAAGAGAAGGAAAGCTAATATCTACTTTCTTGCTTTCTAGACCTTATTCTTTCTTTCTGGATAAAGCTTGAGTTGAAAAGAAGAAATGAGAAGGGGAAAACCCTATATATTGGAACAGTTTCATAAGCACAATTCCCTGATTTAATCCTTCCAGCAATCTGATGAAGTAGATATTATTATGCCCACTTAAAAATGAAAACATTAGGAAGACATCCAACATTAGTAATGGAAGAATGGAATTCAAACCCAACACAACTCAAAAACCCAAGTTCTTTTTGCTGTCTAGAAATCCAGTCTTCTTGACAGTAGAAACCCTGTATTTTGACTCTTCCATGTAGTTCAGAGATGACGTGGGTTCTTAACAAAACACGTATAAGAGACCAAGGATTTATGGGAAACCACCTTATTGCCAAGGCAACCCCTTTGCCTATTCCAGACCAGAGCACAAATGAACTTACTGCCACAGCATCAGAGATGAGGGATGGAGCCTTACGCCTCCATCCATTCTGAAGTTGAAGTATCCAAGCATAAGACTGTCACTTACCTAAAAGAAAGACGAGAGAAAGCACCATTATTGTAACAGCACACATTCACCCTAGAAAGTTATAATCAATGTGTCCTGAGCACCACAGTGTAAGAGCCAGCTCTTCACAGTTCTGGTTTCTCAAGGGCGTCTCACATTCTTTGTTACTATTTAAATCCCAGTCTTTTCCTCACCTTAACCTAGAATAGTCTTTATTTTTTTGAGATGACAGAACATCTTTAGAAGACTTATTAATCCTCTCCAGAAAATTATATATAGACACTTTTCAAACAGTTTCAAAGTCCTCCTGCAATCTATCCACTGGCCCTATAGGATGAATATCTGAGATAAGGCTGGACTGCAGGGTATCTCTGAATCTTAAACATGCTTCAGATTCCTTCAGAATCCCACATAAAATTTAAATTACTAAAAATGTGTATGCTCTATGCACAAAATTTTGCACCCAGTGATAGAAAAGTCACATTCTCTTCAAGCACATATGATACATAAACAAAAAAAAGACTAGGTAGCAAAGAAAGTATCTGGAAATAGGAAAGAACTGACAACTCTTTGGACGCCAACTCGATCTGTTGGTTATAAAAATCTAAATTTTAAAAATTAAAAACAAACCAAAGAATGACCAGGAAAATCTGAAAAAGGAAAGTTGTGCTGCGAGCACGTGTGCGTGTGCGTGTGCGTGTGCGTGTCTATGTTATACACTGACACTGGTGTGGAGATGGGACCAGCCCTGGTGGACAGCACAACATAACTAGAAAGCTTCTATAAATAAAGTCCTGTGGTTTTGTTGCATAAATACACAGACCAACAAAACAAAGCAAAAAGTTCAGAAACTGACACAAGTGTACAAGGAAAAGATGAACTTTTTAATATCTGCTTTGAGCAACTGAATAGCCACTATAAAAAAATTAAATTGCATTCATATCTCATGTTATGTACCAGATATACTCCAAGTGGACCACACCTCTAAATTCAAAAATAAAGGTACACAATTATTGAAAGAAAGAAAACTTGGGTGAAATCCATTATAAACTGAGAGTACAAAAAGGCAGATGCAGAAATAATAAAAGATTAACAAACTGGCCCACATAAAAATTTATTTCAAAACAGAAATAGTTTGCACAGCAAAAAGAATCCATTAGCCAAAAGCCAAATACATACTTGAAAAAAATATTTTAAACTTATCACAAAAGGATAATATCCCTCATATACAAAGAGGTCCTAAAATATCTAAGAGAAAAGCAGGGCAAGATGTATAAACAAGGAATATACAGAAAAAATAAGGGAAAATGGCTCCAAATTACTCAATAAAAGACATGCATATATTTTTCACTGGTCATGTCGGCAAAAAATCCAAAAGTTGGACAACAGCACCTTTGTACTTTGCTGGTAAGAAGGCAAAGTGGTACAAAGCCCTAAGAAAGGTACTTGGTAGATACCCACAGAGATGTAGATTTATAAACCAGTGCAGAGGGAAAAGGATGTGTCAGTGGAGAAAAAATGGACTCTTTAATGTATGGTGCTGATAGAATTCCAAAAAAAATTAGAATGTAGAAAGCCTGACAGAAATAGAAGATCACAGGGCAAAACCACAGGCCAGAAGAGATGGGAAAAGAGGAAAGTAGTAATCTTGCTGTGAAGAAACGTGGGCGATACCACTTTAGCCCACTGCGGTAGGTTTCACCATCCGGGGAACCAGGGCGAAAGGTCTATGACACGTTTTGTTTTATTTTTGCAAGATTTTTGAAAATCTAAAATTACTTTTTAGGTTAAAATTGTTTTCAAAATTTTTTAAATAAAAACCATTTCTTAAAAATATGCTTAAAAAATGGCATGAAGACAGATAATCCAAATGGAAAAAAAACACTGAAATTAGATCCTTATATAACACACACACAAATTTTTGTTAGGTTAACTGAAAGTAAAAAAACGAAGCTGAAACTTTTAGGAAGAAAAAGCATGAGAGAGATAGAGACTGATGACCTTGAGTTTGTGTACATTAAAAGTAAAAACAACAAAAGATAGCATAAAGAAAGTAAAAAGGCAACCATACACTTGAAATGCATATAACCAACAAAGGATTAGTATTCAGAACATAAAGAATTTCTACATATCAAAAAGAAAGAAAAACCAATCTAATAGAAAAACAGATCTGATTCGGCAACTGACAAAAGAGAAAAAACCCAAATGGCCAATAAATATGAAACGATACTCAACCTCGCAAGTCATGAAAATACAAATTAAACCAAGGACATATCGTTTCACTGCCACCAAATTGACAAAAAATTTATTGTCTGGCAATACCTGTGTTGGAAAAGACGGAAAGGAATAGGAGCTCTCCCCCGTGCCTGTGAGAGCAACAGAGGAGCACAATCACAAAAGAGGGATGGATGGGTCTAGGGAAGCAGGGCATGTCCAAAGTAACTCCACTTCTGGGTAGATTGCCCTAGAAGAATTCCTAAAGTGTTCAAAAGCAGAAGACATATACAGAGAAATATACAAGAATGGTCATAATAGCACTGGGAGTGATACAGAGAGATCTAATTAAGGTAACTCAGACCACCAGGGAGAAAGAAGAAGAGAGGAGCTGGAGGGTTACCGAGGCGACTGTGGGCAGTCTAGGACTGGGTTGGCTGAGAAGCTGAGTGCCTCCAGAGTCCACGGAAATAAAAAAAGGGGCTGACCCCCAGGCTCCCAGAGAGTTCTCTGGCTCTTGAGCTAGGTCTCTCTCAGGCTCTGGCTGGGCTCTCAGGCTCGCTCACAGGCTTTTCCTCGAGGATGCCTGGACAGTCCTGCTGCAGCTGCCTGCATTCCCCAATGGATCCCGGTAATTTGTACGGGAAGGAACTGCAAGGCACAGTCTAGGGACAGGCTGGCCTGGCAGAGGGTAACCGGTTTATTCTTTGGGTGTTCGAGAAGGAACAGGCTCTGAGGCAGAAGCCTGCCATTCTACCAAAATTTGTAGTTTTTGTATACTACGTTGCTTTTAGTTCATAAACTAACCCTATAGAAACAAGGTAACTAAAACTAACAGGGAAAAGGATAGGAGAACTCAGTTGTTAAGAGTTTAGCCTTAATTGACAGGCTTAAGTGATTAAAGCTGTGACTTGATAGGCTTAAGTAACTGCTTTTGAATAAAGACTCCTTCCTTCATCTGCACACCTTTGCCTCTGGAAGTTTTGCCTAGAGGGTGACAGAGGCTGCAGCAGGACCCCAAGTACTCTTTGCCAACAGGGATAAGATCAAAAACTGGAAATGACATAGAAGGTCATCAAAAGATGACTGAATAAATAGTGATATATTAAAAAATGGAATAATGTACAGCAGTGAGTATACATTAACTAGATCTATATGCATCAAAATGAATAAACCTCACAAAAAAAGGGTGAAGGTAAGTAAAGAGCAAATTTCAGAATATGGCATGCCTGAAAATACTTATATCATAACGTTTAATACTTTATTTAAGAGCCTGCAAAAATACGGCATACTATAAATGAACACGTTTGTAGAAAAGTGAGTAAAAAAAGATATGGGAGTAATAAACACTAACTTCAGGACTTAGTTTAAGCCCAGAGAGAAAGCTGGGGGATGACAGAAGTGTAAGCCAGGGAGAGCACCACCCAAAGCACTAGAATGTGACAAGATGTGAAGAAGTTCGGTGCCGCGACGTGAGAATTTCCTACATGTACTAATTTCTATAAGCTTTTCTATACATGCAAACTACATAACTTCCAAAAGAATAACCATGAAATATGGGCCTTTACTGAACATATTCCAACTGGATTTTGATGAACTCTGATGGGTTTTTGCAGTTTTTTTCATTAAGATATTTCTTTTTTCTTGGTTTTTGTATTGAGATTTAAAAATCCACGCAGCGTATCTTAGACCCCATATTCTACAATTAAAACTGCCTTTGGCTCCTTAAAAATACCCAGACACTCCCTCCCTCATTATTCATATATTCAATTGCTTAAGGATTTCCATTAAAAAAATTTTAACCAAATCCCTCTAAAGTATGTTAGGCCCTAGGTTATATTTAGGATGTTAAGATGTATTAAAAGGTTTATTTTTTCAATTTAATCTTTATTGTATTTTTTCATTACCATTTAGTCCCCTTTTACCCACCCTGCCCCAGCAAATACAACACTATTGTCCATGTCCATTAGTCCTTTTTCCTTTCCGCACAATCTCTCCACCCTCAAAACTCCCTGCCGCCACCAGCTGTCATATGCTCTTCATCTATGAGCCTGTCTCTGTTTTGCTTATTGGTTCAGTTTATTCATTACATTCCACCCATGAGTGAGATAATGTGGTCTTTGTCTTTCTCTGACTGGCCTATTTCACTTAGCATAGTGTTCTCCAGGTCCATTCATACTATCGCAAAGGGTAAAACTTTCTTCTTTTTTATGGCCGCATAGTATTCCATTGTGTAAATGCCCCATGGATGTTTTATCCACTCATCTATTGATGGACACTTGGGCTACTTCCATAATTTGGAGATTGTAAATAATGCTGCAGTGAACATAGGGGTGCTTATATTCTTTCAAATTAGTGTTTTGTGTTCCTTTGGATAAATTCCCAGATGGGTTTACTGAGTCAAAAGGAAGATCAATTTTTAATTTTGGGGGGTAACTCATCCTGCTTTCCACAGTGGCTACACCAATCTGCATTCCCACCAAAAGGGTTCCCCTTTCTCCACATCCCTGCTAGCACTTGTTATTTTATGATTTATTGATGGCAGCCATTCTGACAGGTGTGAGATGATATCTCATTGTTGTTTTAATTTCCATTTCTCTGACGATCAGGGACCTTGAGCATCTTTTCATATGTCCATTGCCCATCTGAATGTTTTCTTTGGAGAAGTGTCTATTAAGGTCCTTTGCCCATTTTTCATATGAATTGCTTGTTTTTTTGGTGTTGAGATTTGTAAGTACTTTATAAATTTTGGATATTAACCCCTTATCAGATGTATTGACAAACATGTTTTCCCATTCTGTGGGTTGTCTTTTTATTTTGTTGATGATTTCCTTTGCTGTGCAAAAACTTTTTAGTTTGATGTACTCCCATTTGTTTATTTTTTCTTTTGTTTCACTTGCCTGGGGAAATATATTCAATAAAATATTGCTGTGAGCAATGTCCAAGATTTGCTACCTATGTTTTCTTCTAGGATTTTTATGCTTTCAGGTCTAATATTTAAGTCTTTGATCCATTTTGAATTTATTCTTCTATGTGGTGTAAGAAGGTGTCTAGTTTCATTTTTCAGCCCATGTCTGTCCAATTTTCCCAGCACAATTTAATGAATGAATTATCTTTAACACATTGTATGTGCTGGCTTCCTTTGTCAAATGTTATTGCCTGTAAAGGTGTAGGTTTCTTTCTCAGCTCTCTATTCTGTTCCAGAGATCTACGTGTCTGTTTTTATGTCAATACCATGCTGTTTTGATTACTACAAACTTATAGTATAGTTTGATATTAGGTAGCACGATTCCTCAAACTTTGTTCTTCGTTCTCAGGATCACTGTTGGCATGCGAGGCCTTTGTGGTTCTATATGAATTTTTGAAATATTTGTTCTAGTTCTGAGAAATACAACATTGCAGTCTTGGTATGAATGTGTTGAATCTATAGATTGCTTTGGGTAGTATGTACATTTTAATGTTAATTCCTCCCATTCATGAACACAGTATGTGCTCCCACTTATGTTTCTTTAATTTCTTTCCTCAGTGTCTTATAATTTTCCAAGTACAGGTCTTTTACATCCTTGGTTAGCTTTATTCATAGGTATTTTATTCTTTTTGTAGCAACTGTGAATGGGATTATTTTCATAATTTCTCTTCCTGTTGGTTTGTTATTGGCACATAAAAATGCAACTGATTTCTGGATATTAATTTTGTATCCTGCTCTTTGGTAATTTATTTATCAGTTCTAGTAGTTTCTTGATGGAATCTTTGGGGTTCTCTATGCCCAGTATCATGTCCTCTGCAAATAATGCCACTTTTACTTCCTCCCTTCCAATTTGGAGGACTTTTATTTCTTCTTCTTGTCTGATTGCTATGGCTAGGAAGTCCAGTACTATGTTGAATAAGAGAGGAGAAAGTGATCATCCCTGTCTTGTTCCTGAGCTTAAGGGGAATGCCTGTAGTTTTTGCCCATTGAGTATGATGCTGGCAGTGGGTTTGTCACATATGGCCTTTATTATGTTTGTGTATATCCACTCTATTCCCACTTTTCTAAGTTTTTATCACAAAGGGGTATTGGATTTTATCAAATGCTTTTTCTGCATCTATTGACATGTGGTTTTAATCCTTCATTTTGTTTGTGGTGAATCACATTTGTTTATTTGCGAATGTTATAACCAAGCTTGCATTCCTGGAATAAATCCCACTTAATCATGGTGTATGATCTTTTCAATGCATTGCTGCATTCAGTTTGCTAATAGTTTATTGAGGATTTTAGCATCTATGTTTACCAGAGATATTGGCCTATAGTTGTCTTTCTTTGTAGTGTCCTTATCTGGTTTTGGAATTAGGATAATGCTGACCTCATAAAATGATTTGGGGAGACTTCCCTCCTCTTGAATTTGGTGAAACAGTTGGAGAAGGAGAGGTGCCAGTTCTTCTTTAAATGTTTGGTAAAATTCACCTGTGAAGCCATCTGGTCCAGGGCTTTGGTTTGTTGGGAGTTTTTTGATTACTGCTTCAATTTCATTAGGTGTAATCTGTCTATTCAGATTCTTTGATTCTTCCTGATTTACTTTTGGAAGATTGTATATTTCTAGGAATTTGTCCATTTCATACAGGTTGTCCATTTTGTTGTTATATAATTGTTCATACTATTTTCTTACAATCCTTTGTATTTCTTTGGTGTCAGTTGTTATTTCTTCAATTTCATTTCTGACATTATTTATTTGGGTCTTTTCTCTTTTTTTCTTGATAGGTCTGGTTAAAGATGTGTCAATCTTATTTATCATTTTAAAACCAGCTCATGGATGATTGATCTTTTGTATCTTTTTTTAGACTCTATGTCATTTATTTCTGCTCAGATCTTTATTATTTCCTTCCTTCTACTCACTTTGGACTTTGTTGCTCTTTTTCAAGTTCCTTTTGATATACAGTTAGATTGCTTATTTCAGCTTTGTATTGTTTTTTGAGATAGGCCTGTAATACTATGAATTTCCCTCTTAGGATTGCTTTCCCTGTGTCCCACAGATTTTTGGATAGTTGTGTCCTCATTTTCATGTGTTTCAAGGTATCTTTTGATTTCTTCCTTGATCTCATTGACCCACTCATTGTTTTATAATCTTTTATTTAGCTTTCATATCTCTGCATGTTTTTCAGTGTTCTTCTTGTGATTTATTTCTAGTTTCATAGCATTCTGGACAGAGAATAAGCTTGATCTGATTTCAATCTTCTTAAATTTATAGGACTTGTTTTGTCTGCCAACATGTGGTCTATCCTAGAAAACGTTCCATGTGTACTTGAAAGTGTGTATATTCAGCTGCGTTGGGGCGAAATGCTCTGAAGATATCAATTAAATCCATTTGGTCTAGTATGTCATTTAAGGCCACTGTCTCCTTGTTGATTTTCTGTCAGGAAGATCTATCCATTGAAGTCAATGGGGTGTTAAAATCCCCAACTCTGACTGTATTACTGTAGATCTCTCCCTTTATGTCCATCAAGATTTGCTTTAAATAATTAGGTGCTCCTATGTTCATGCATAAATGTTTACTAGGGTGATATCCTCTTGTTGGATTGTTCCCTTTATCATTATGTAGTGTCCTTCTTTGTCTCTTTGTCTCTATAGCATTGATTTTAAAATCTATTTTGTCGGATGTAAGTACTGCTACCCCAGCTTTTTTTTCTTTTCCATTTGTATGAAGTACCTTTTTCTATCTCTACTTTTAGTCTGTGTGTAACTTTCTGTCTGAAATGGGTCTCTTGGAGGCAACATATATATGGGTCTTGTTTTCTTATCATTCAGCTACCCTATGTGTTTTGATTGGAGCATTTAAGCCATTTACACTTAAAGTGATTGTTGATAGATACATAAGTAGTGCCATTTTATTGTTAGCCAGTTTTCCTCTGTTGTTTTTTTCTTCTCCTTTACTACTTATTTTTAAAGCAAGCCCTGTAACATTTGTTGCAGTACTGGTTTGGTGTTACAAAATTCCTTTAGTTTTTTTTTTGTCTGGGAAGCTCCTTCTTTCTCCTTCAATATTAAATGATAGCCTTGCTGGGGACAGTAGCCATAGTTGTAGGTCCTTGCTTTTCATCATCTTGAATATTTCACCCCACTCTGTTCTGTCCTGAAATGTTTCTGTTGAGTAAACAGATACCAGTCTACGTGGTACTCCCTTGTAGGTAAGTACCTGCTTTTCTCTTGCCACTTTTAGGATTCTGTCCTTGTCTTTAAGCCTTGTCATTTTAACTATGATGTGTCTCGGTGTAGGCCTCTTTGGGTCTAACTTGTTTGAGACTCTCTGAGCTTCCTGGACTTGGGTGTCTTTTTCCTTCACCAGATTAGGGAATTTTTCTGTCGTTATTTCTTCAAATAGGTTCTCAATCCCTTGCTCACTCTCTTCTCCCTCTGGTATTCCCATGATGTGGATACTGTTACACTTCATATCGTCCAAAATGTTTCTTAAGCTCTCCTCATTTTTTTAAATTCTTTTTTCTTTTTGCTGCTCTGCCTGGGTGTTTTCTTCTACCTTGTCTTCCAAATCACTAATTCGATACTCTGATCACCACTTCATCTAACCTACTATTTATTCCTTCCAGTGAATTATTATTTCAGGTATTTCATTCTTTATTTCTGACTGGTCCTTTTTTATGGTTTCTCTGTCTTTTTTCCATGCTGTTGAGTATCCTTATAATCATTACTCTAAACTCTCTATCTGGTAAACTGCTTGCCTCCATTTCATCTAGTACTTCTTCTGGAAATTCTTTTTTTTTTTTAAAGATTTACTTATTTATTTTTAGAGAGGGCAAAGGAAGGAGAGAGAGGGGGGGAGAAACATCAATGTGTGGTTGCCTCTCACACACCCTACTAGGGGGCCTAGCCTCCATCCCAGGTGTGTGCTCTGACTGGGAATCAAACCAGCAACCCTTCATTTTGCAGGCCAGCACTCAATCCACTGTGCCACACTACCAGGGCTGGAGAACTCTTTTATTGTTTCTTTTGGGGTCTGTGTCTCTGTCTTCCAATGCTGGCTGTTGCTCTGTATTTTCGGCCTTTGTTTTTAAACTAATCAATTGCTAAACTAATCAAGCTGTGATCAGGCTGCCATAGCTTAAGCACCCCAGGGAGTGGCAGGGTAATTCCTGTGGGTGGGGCTGTTGCCTCCCTTCAGGCTGATCCCACTTGGAGAGAAGTGCTCTGAGAGAGATGGCTTCTGCACAATGGGGGATGACTCAGCACAGGGATCCTGGTGGCCGGCCGTTCCTTCAGTTCTCTCCCCAGAGCCACCAACCCCCAACTCCCTCAAGCCTCTCTAGTCCACTTTGTCCTTCTTCTGCCAGAGCCCAAGGTAAGTGGTTGTAAATGAAATTTTGTGCATTGGACCGTTAAGAGGCTTTCTGAGTTTCTAGCTGTCTTTCCCTGGTAGACAGAAACCCTCCTGCTTCTCACAGCTGGATATTATCTGGGTTCCTTTACAGTTCTGATGCTGTAGGGTGGGGAGCCCAGCTTGGGATTTAGACCCCACACTTCTCAGGGAGAACCCTCCAACCTCTGAAATATCTCTCTGGAACTTCAGCTGCCACCCGTGAGAGTCCGCCAGTCCTCTCGTGCCTCTTCTGCACTCCTTCCTAGTCTTGTTGTGGTGAAGTGGTTTCTTTTGCCTGTCCTTAATAATAAGCCTTCTCTTTAGCTAGTGTTCAGTTGGTTATTCAGCATGCTTCTTCTACAATTTAGTTATAATTCCAGACTGGTCCTGGCAGGAGGTTAGTGTAGCTTCCACTTACTCCTCAGACATCTTGGTTGTCCAGAAGAGTGTAATTTACAAAAGAAATCAGATCATCTATGATGCCTTTAATGATGTCAGGTTATACATTACTGTGTAAATTTGTATGTTGAAAAGTGATACACAGGGTGAGGTCATAACTGTAAACCTTTTGCCCCGCACTGTATGAGTACATGAAACAGCTTCTTCTTCTATTATTATTGTATTGTTTTTGATATGAACAACTGTAAACCTACTTTTGCCCACCCTGTATAAATGTGAAATACCCCACAGTTGAGGAAGCATGATAAAAATTTAATAATGTACAAGAGAGGCATTTTCCCACATCACACCCAGTATAATATGCTATTGCTACTAAATTTCACCAGGAGTAGCTCTAATGATTTACCACCTGAAGAAAGGCCAACACACTCTAGCACTGAAAGTGTGACGATGGCTAGGTAGAGACTCAAAGCTCCCCATTCACCTGTTCATTGCGCTTTTCTAAGACGCAAGTGCTATTGGCTAATAATGTTAACAATGAGGCCAGAGACCTAAATCCATTTCTCTCACGTAATAATTTCACATGGAAAAAATCATTCTATGTTCCCTAACCTTGTCTTACTGACTTTCCAGTTGAACCATCAGATAGACAGTTCGATGCACATCTGCCACCACTGAAAGGAGAAGGAACTAAAGCACAGGTACGCAGCGAGAGCCAGAAAGGCAGCAGCACAAGTGTTCGCTAAGTGCCACTAAGTAACTAGATGCACACCCAACGGCCTGATGTGTGACACTAGGAATGTTTAAGAAACCCATGCCAAGAGAATGACTTTGGTTTCATGATTAACTTTGAAAAATGACACGGTGTCATCTAAAGGCAGTGTTAGTTTTTGTATAATGAATGAGGATAAACATTTTCAGTGGCAAACAAGCCCCCTAACTATCAAATTTCTGAAAGGGTTCTGCTCTAGAGGGGTTGGGGGCGGTTAACTCACCTGTGGGCTCAGAAAATGAATGACAAGTTTCAGTCCTAAGCAAATTTTCAGTCAGAGTCCTTCGAAAATATTTTTCAAAAGAGGTGGGAAATGTTGATGTTGGCAACAGCATAAGCAAAATCCACACTTTATTTTTACATGTGAACATTGAAAATAAGAATGAAGCCCCCTTAAAAAACAAAACATGCGGGACGATGGAGCCTGAGTAGGTGGAAGCTGAGCCCACTTGCTTGTGCCCCCAGCATGGGGTTTTGGCTGATCTTCCAACAAATGACTTGAACAATCAATAAAATCTCAACTGATACTAATTTTTGAAGCCAAAGATTACAGATGATGCTTGCACTGTCCAGTAAGAAATTTCATAAATTGAGGGGGAAATGCCCTGTGCCAGGTGCCTGCAGCAGAGGAGAGATCAGACAGGAAATGCAGCTCACTGGCTCCCTCTCCTCCAGGAGCAGGGCCCTGGTCCCACACAGGGAAATGGCCAACCCTAATCAGGAGAGACTTGGAAGGATATACAAAGTCTAGGAAACATAGACGACATACATACAGCAAGGATCACCTCCATTGCTGCAGCACCAGCTGGGAGAATTCCAGAGAGAAACTCTATCTCCTAAAACTGTTGGAGGCGCTGGCAGGCTGTGGACAGCCCTGACCAAGAGAGACTTTGTGCTTTTTTACAGAGTTGGAGCACTCGGAGAACCAGCCCAGGGCTTGATACTGCAGTGTGGGGGCCAAAGAAAGACTCTTTCAAAAGCAGAGCCAAGGTGAGACTGGACAGAGAGCCTGTGCTCGTGGGCTCATGCAGTGGCTCTCCCAAAGAAACCAGAGTGAAAGTGCATTTCAGTCCCACGGAGTCCAGCTGCACAGGAGGAACATAAAGTACATGGTGAAGGGACTGTGAGACCTGGCCCTGTGTGGCTGGCAAGCAGGGGGCTGATTCTCCTGCAAGAGTGGCAGGCTGGGGACTAGACTTCTAGGAGCTGAACCCCTAAGATTTCATTGCAGCCGGGCAGTTCTCACAGGCAGGCATGCCCAACCCCCATCTGTGGTATTGCAGGCTCTGCTTGGCACATGTCCACGGGGGAAAGGAAGAGGAACTCTAGAAGGACCCTTTCTGAACTTCTAACAGACACTACGAGCAATGCGGGTTCCTCAGGCCGTGATCCACTGAAACCAGCAGAGCAAAGAGATTAGACACAGGTGCAACAAGGGGTGTTCAGAGCCCCACCAGCCTCAGCTCTTATACAGAGCTGCTGTCAGTGCCAAGCAGGAAAGAGCTGCCTCTTTTACAGAGATTGGTTGCTTAAAGGAAACAAGAAGCTAAATCGTCAGAAATTATACATTACTGGAAATAACCTGGGATAGACCAAGACCTGTGGTGAGGGAGGGGAGGCCAGGGGAGGGGAGGGAGGACACTCCCACCATCTTCCCTGAAGACTGAACAGTGCCCCAAGGGGTGACCCAGGGATTCCATCCTCAGGATGGCACCAGAGGCCCCCTCTAGGGGCAGGTGGAGGTAGTACTGGCAGTGCCCTCCAGACATTAGATAAACCACTGGGCCTTGTGCTGATAGAAAGCTGGCAGGACAGAGAAGTGGGGACCAGCCAAGCCTGAAGGAGACGGCCGTAGGCTGTGGGTCACTTATAGTCTTGACCAGGCACCTAGGGCTAGATGAGGAACCATCTGACGTTACCAGGGGAAGACCCAGAAGGAGAAGACAGTGGCAAACAATAAATGAATTTGACCATGGTCGTCTTTGTTATTGCTGTTGTTTTTTATCCCAGCATCCCTTTTTAACATTTTTTCTTTTTCTTCATGTTTGTTCCTCTTATTTCACTATTTTTTATTGTACATTATTTCAAATCTCAGTTTACTCCTGCCTTCCCTTACTCCATTTTGCCTTCTTCCTTCCTCTTGTTACTTTTGTTTCACATTTTATTTTTTCCCTTTCTACACCTTTTTTCTATTTTGTACTCTTACTACTTCTCCTCCCCCCAGCCTTTCGAAACCATTTTTCTTGCCGCTCATATTCTTTTTGCCTTTCTTATAATATCCTTAATCTCTCTCCACCTTTATTAATCTTTGCCTGTTGGCTGTTGAGATGGTGGTGGTTGCATTTCTTCAGTTTTATTCCTAGAGCTTCACTACTTTTGTATTTCAAATCTCAAATTGTACTGTTCCCTGCTCATGCTGCATTTTGTCTTCCTCCTGCCCCTTCTGTTTTTTCATTTTAAATTTTATTTTTCCCTCTCTTAGCCTGGTTTTCATTCCTCACTCTTATTATTTTACTCTATCCTCTCAAAATCACTTTTCTTCCCTTTTGACATCTCATAATCTTTTGTTCTTTCTTTTTTCTTTCCAATTCCCTTTCAACCTTCATCATTGCTCATCTGTTGATATTGCTGTGATAGATGTTTTTCTTCAATTTTCTTGCTATTTATTTCACTACTTTTCTATTTTTCTTAAACCTCCATTTCGCTTTGTTCCATCCCTTTTATTTGATGTAAATTTTATTTTCTTTTTTCACCTTGTTTCTGTCCCCTGCGCTTATTATTTCTCCTCCCTCTACCCTCTCAAAATCATTTTTCTTTCCATTAGTCATCTCATATTTGCTTTTCCTTTCTTATAATAATCTTAACCTCTTTTGACCTTTATTAATATTTGCTCATTTGTTGTTGACAGCATGGTTGTGGTTCAGGGTGATTTTGGGGGGTGTGGGGTTTCTTCCTGGGTTGTTTTATTTTGTTCTGGCAGCACCTGTGCCAACAGCATACAAGATGTGCTGGGTGGTGTGATGCTCAGGCACACAGCTGGGGGTAAACCCCACCAAAGAACAACCCAGCACCAACCAAAACCCAATTACAACAAGAGAGCCCACATAAATGGCATAAAGAGCATCCCAAGAGCATCCAGCTCAGAAGATTAGCCATGCCCAAGTCCCACAGATCTCCTACCACACAAGGCGACCCAGTGAAGACAGGAAGTCAAAGCAGATCAATCTAATGTGCAGAAACAAACAGAGTCACCTAAAATAGGGAAACAAAGAAAACAACACCCAATTTGAAGGAAAGGAGGAATCCCCAGAAAGAGTGATGAATGAAATTGAGGCAAGCAATCTATCAAACACGGAGAACAAAATAATGGGTATAAGCATGCTCAAGGAGCTCAGTGAGAACTACAAAGGAACTCTATGGGAGCTACAAGGAACTTAGTGGGAACTACATCGCACGAAAAAAGACATAGAAACTATGAATAAGAGCCAGAAGGAAATAAAGAATACGATATCTGGAATGAAGAATACACTGGAAGGAATTAAAAGCAGGCTAGATGAAGCAGAAGACAGAATCAGGAAGTTGAAGGACAAGGTAGAAAAACAGCACCCAGACAGAGCAACTAAATGAAAATGGCCTCAAAAATAACAAAGATAGTTTAAGGGAGCTGCAGGACAATATGAAATACAATAATATTCATATCATAGTGATGCCAGTAGAAGAAAAAAAAGGAGCAAGGGATAGAAAATCTGTTTGAAAAAGTAATGATGGAAAAGTTCCCTAACTTGATGAGAGAAAAAGTCACACAAATCCAGGAAACACAGAAGGTCCCAATCAAGAGGAACCCAGAGAGGCCCACTCCAAGACACATCATCATTAAAATGGCAAAATTCCAAGACAAAGAGAGATTCTTAAAGGCAGCAAGGGAGAAATAGCTAGTAACATACAAAGGAGATCAGGTAAGGCTAGCAGCTGACTTCTCAACAGAAACACTACAAGCCAGAAGGAAATGGCAAGAAATATTCCAAGTAATGAAAAGCAAAGGCCTGCAACCAAGACTACTCCACCCAGCAAGGCAAAATAAGGAGCTTCCCAGGCCAAAGAAAAAAACCTAAAAGAGAACATCTCTACCATACTAGCATTTCAAGAGATGCTAAAGGGACTGCTTTAAGAAAAGGAAGAAAAAGAGAGGAACACAGGTACAAAGGGAAAAAATGGAAATGAATAAGTACCTATCAATAATAACCTTAAATATAAATGGATTAAACACTCCAGTCAAAAGACATAGGGTATCTGGATAAGAAAACACAAACCGCACATATGCTATCTACAAGAGACCCACCTCAGAACAAAAGACCTACACAGGCTGAAAGTGAAGGGATGAAAAACAATATTCCAAGCAAACAGACATGAAAACAAAAAGCTAGAGTAGCAATAGTTGTATCAGACAAAATGGACTTCAAAACAAACGCCATAACAAGAGACAAAGAAGGTCACTACATAATACTTAAGGGAGTGGTCTAACAAGCGGATGTAACCCTTGTAAACATATATGTACCCAACACAGAACCTAAATATATATAGAAGACCGTGGAGGACTTCAAATAGATATTGACACAACACAGTCTTCACAGAGGATTTTAACACCCCACTGCCAACAATGGATAGATCTTCAAAAGAACAAGGATATTGTGGTATTGACTGACACTCCAGATCAAACTGACTTAATTGATATATACAGAACATTTCATCCCAAAGAAGAAAATACATACTTTTTTTCAAATGCACAGAGAACATTTTCAAAGACAGACCACATGGTAGGACACAAAACAAGCTCAACAAATTCAAGAAAATTGAAATCATATCAAGCATCTTCTTGGATCACAATGGCTTGTGACTACAAACCAACCTCAAGGAAAAAACTCAAAAATGTTCAAATACATGGAGACAGAATAACACATTATTAAATAATAAATGGGTTAACAATGAGATCAAAAAAGAAACAAAAAGTACTGGAAACAAATGAAAATGAACACATAACAACCCAAAACCTATGGGAGACAGAAAAGATAATCCTCAGAGGGAAGTTCATAGCAATAGAGGCCTATGTAAGGAAGAGAGAAAAATCTGAAATAAACAACCCTACATCTACAAGAACTAGAGGAACAACAACAAAGCCCAGTGCAAGTAGAAGGAAGAAAATAATCAAGATCAGAACAGAATTAAATGAGATAGATACAAAAAAAAGATCAATGAATTCAAGAGCTGGTTCTTTGAAAAGATAACAAAATTAACAAACTTTTAAACAGACTCATCAAGAAAAGAAGACAGAGTACCCAAATAAATTAAATAAGAAATGAAAGGGGAGAAGTTGCAACTGATACTGTAGAAAAACAAAGCATTGTAAGAAATTACTATGAATAACTAACTATATGCCAAGAAATTGGACAACCAGGGCAAAATGGGTAAATTTCTAGAAATATACAGTATTCTAAAACTAAATCAAGAAGTAGAAAGCCTGTATTACACTGATAATAACTAGTGAAATTGAAGAAGTAATAAAAAAACTCCAGTCACACAAAAGCCCTGTTCTGGATGGCTTCATGGGCCAATTTTACCGAACATTTAAAGAACTAACTCCTATCCTTCTCAAACTGTTCCAGTAAACTGAAGAAGAAGGAAGATTCCCAAAGTCTTTGTACAAGGAAACTGTTATCCTAATTTCTAAACCAGGTAAAGACACAACGAAGAAAGAAAACTACATGCCAATATCTCTGAGGAATGTAGATGCTAAAATCCTCAACAAAATACCACAATCCAGATTCAGAAAAGCATTAAAAAGATCATACACCATGATCAAGTGGGATTCATCCCAGGGATGTAAGGGTGGTACAATATTTTCAAATCAATAAATATAATACATCACAAAAACGAAATGAAGAACAAAAATCACATGATCATATCAATAGATGCTGAAAAAGCATTTGCTAAAATCCAGCACCTATTTATGAAAAAAACACTCACCAAAGTAGGAATAGAGGGAGCATACCTCAACATAATAAAGGCCACATATGAGAAACCTACTGCCAACCTCTTCACCAGGCAAAAACTAAAAGCTTTCTCATTAAAGATCAGGAACAAGACAAGGGTATCAGCTTAATTCATGAAGTTCTAGCCACCGTGATCAGACAAGAAGAAATAAAAGGCATCCAAATTGGAAAGGAGGAAGGAAAACTGTCATTACTTGCAGATGACATGATAGTGTACATAGAAAACCCTACAGATTCCACCAAAGAACTACTCGACCTAATAAAAGAGTCTGGCAAAAAGCAGGATACAAAGTCAATATTCAGACACTGATAGAATTTTTGTACACCAACAATGAACTATCAGAAAGAGAAACTAGGGGGAAAAAATCCCATTTACTATAGCAACAAGAAAAATAAAGTACCTAGGAATAAATTTAACCTACAAGGTAAAAGACCTTACTTGGAAAACTGTACAATACTGAAGAAAGAGACTAAGGAAGACACAAATAAATGGAAGCATATACCGTGTTTAGACATTGCTAGAATTATCATTAAAATATCCATACCACCCAAAGCAATCTACAGATTCAACGCATTTACTATTAAAATACCAATGGCATATTGCACAGATCTAGAACAAATATTTCAAAAGTTTATATGGAACCAAAAAAGACCCTGAATAGCCTCAGCAATTTTGAGAAAGAGGAACAAAGTAGGAGGGATCACAATACCTGATATCAAACTGTATTATAAGGCCACAGTAATCAAAACACTCTGGTACTGGCATAAACACACACACACAGATCAGTGGAACAGAATAGAGAGCCCAAAAATAAACCTATGTCATTATGGTCAATTAATATTTGACAAAGGGGTCACAAGCAAACAATGAAGTAAAAATAGCTTCTTCAACAAATAGTGTTGGGAGAACTGGATTGGTACATGCAAAAAAATGAAACTAGACCACCATACACCAGAATAAACTCAAAATGGATAAAAGACTTAAATATAAATTGTGACACCATGAAAGTCCTAGAGGAGAACATAGGCAGTAAAATTTCAGATAGTCCCTTGTAGCAATATTTTTGCTGATATATCTCCTAGGGCAAGGGAAATAAAGGGAAAAAAATAAAGAAATGGGACTACATCAAGTTAAAAAGCTTCTGCACAGCCAAAGAAACCACCATCAAAATGAAAAGGGAACCAAACCATATGGGAGAACATATTTGCCAGTGATACATCGGACAAGGGTTTAATCTCCAAAATATATAAAGAAGTCATATGACTCAACACGAGGAAGACAAACACTTCTATTAAAAATGAACAGAGGACCTCAAAAGACACTTCTCCAAGGAGGACGTACAGAAGGCCCAAAGCCTTATGAAAAGAAGCTTAACCTCACTAGCCATCAGAGAGATGCAAATTAATACCACAATGAGATAACATCATACACCTGTCAGAATGGCCACCAGCAATAAATCAACAAACAAGTGCTGGCCAGGCTGTAGAGAAAAGCACGGTTGTGGGAATGCAGACTAGTGCAGCCACCTCATAAAAACAGCATGGAATTTCCTCAAAAACTTAAAAATGGAATTGCCTTTTGACCCAGCAATTCCACCGCTGGAATTATACACTAAGAGTCCCAAATTATCCATTCAAAAGAACTTAAGCATCCCTATGTTCACAGCAGCACTGTTTACAATAGCCAAGTGCTAGAAACAGCCTAAGTGCCCATCAGTAAATGAGTGGATAAAAAAACATGGTACATTTACACGATGGAATATTTACTACACAGAAAAAAGAAAGAAGGAACTCTTACTTTTTGCAACAGGATGGATGGAACTGGAGAATATTATGCTAAGTGAAATAAGCTAGTCGGTGAAAGACCGTATGATCTCACCTATAAGAGGAATCTAATGAACAAAATAAACTAATGAGCAAGAGAACCAGAAACATGGGAACATGGAGCAGACTGACAGTGACCAGAATGGAGAAGTAAGGGGGACAGCGGTGGAAAGAAGAGACAGGGACTAGTCAGAGAATATGCATGAATGACCCATGGACACGGACAACTGTGTGGGGATTGACTGTAGGTGCTGGGGGGTGGGCCCGGTGGAGGAGAGGAAAGGGGAAAAATTGGGACAACTGTAATATTGTAACAATAAAAAAAATTTTAAAAACAAAATTTTGTGTAAGAAATACACTTTTGGATATTAGAAAAATAAATTTCACAACCGCTAAAAAAAAGGAAAAGAAAAAGCCCAATGTATTAACTTCCCTCTGCCTTAAAAAAAAAAAAAAGGTGTCAATTTTAGTTCCTCAAACAACCAGTTTTTCCTGAGCACAATAGCTCATTCTCTATGGCACAGCTCGTTGGCTGTTCCTGATCAGCTGAAATCCCTCCACAGCCCAGGGTCTGGGACTGAAACCAAAAGGAGTAAATCAGTGAAGGCCTGGATTTCCACCCGCCGTGCAGGCCAGCACCCTTCTAAGAGGAGGAGTGGCCAAAAGCAGGAGGGAAGTGCACAACTCCTGGTCAGTATCTAAGGCTGCAGGACATGGGAAGGTTATGCTCCCATCTGACCCTGGGTGATCTCATTCCATCCCCCTTTTACTGTGCTACGTTGCCTCACATACATTCTACAGAGCTCTTCCTTCTAGCTGTATTCAGCATCAACAGCACTCCAAGAAAATTAGTAAAGACATCACTCGTATGTGGAAGGGCTCCTAAAAACTCACAATTCTGAGATAAAAGAAGTCAACATTATTTCATCACACAGAAGCTGGAGGCTGGGAGAAAAGTTGGCCAGAAAATACTTATTCCAAAAAAAAAGTTACATTCTGATATTGATCCAAAAAGAGAATATTGGCAGAAACCTCAAGACTTTGTTCTTTCTGCTGCTACTAAAATGAAATAGGTTTTAGTTCTAATCCGGTCATATGAAACAAACCAAAAGCAGACAGACTGGCAAATACTAACTCTAGATGCACAGTGTCACACATCAGCAGTTCAAAAAGGTCAGAGAAGAAGCCCAGGCAGTTACAAAGTATATTAGGAGATGAACAACAAGCATTTTTTTAATCCTGATCTAGGGAGACGGCATAAAGGAGTCCACCTGTGCCCAAGACTTCAAACGCTAGATAAGGAAGGAAGGACAAAGAAATAGGTTTAAAGGGAAAATTCATCAACAAGTCAAGAATATAAATAGAATATAATGAAGCAAAACTAAACTTCAATTTTTTGCAAGAATACTGGCATTCAGCACTCAGCGAAGACATCGCCACACCTGTCTGTACAGAAAGAAAACGTGGAACCCTGAAATCCGGCAGCACCCAGTCACCCAAGCCACGGCCAGGAGGGGTCAATCTCCAAACAAGCTGTCTTAAGAAATCGCATACTCCGTTTTATCCTTTTTTATTGTTTTTATTGTTTTCTTCCTCTTGTGTTGTTTTTTGTCTTTCTCTTCTTTCACTGTTAAATATTAGCATCCAAAAGAAATAAATCTTGAAAAACAATCTTCATGTATTCAACTCCTCTTGAACCCAAGGGGCCACCAAGAAAAAGGGCATCGGAGTGATGGGTTTTGAATGAAGCAGTAGCCCAACTAAGCAACTGGGAAAAGTGAAGAGAAAGGTGCGGAAATCTGACCTGGTTGCTAAGAGGAAAAGTCAACACAAATCCATGGAGAATGCGGCAGTTTTAGGAATCTGAGCTCCTGTAGCCTCAACACAATCTTCCTCAGGGAATGCTTCCTTGTGTTTTAAAAAATATCCACTTCGCCTGCTCCGGGATATATAGCATTAGGGCAGGGATAAATTCCAAGCTGGCAAAAGTCCAAATCCAACAGTTGCAGCTATAGTTGCTGCCTTGTTTACAAAGCCATTCAGGAAGCTTTTGGAGGGCAGAGTGCACCAGACAGAAGGGGGTCTGTGAGCAAAACATGGATGGATCCAAATGCATTCAGAGCAGACAACACATCTGTTCCCAGGTCCCCCTTGGAAACATACTGAATACGAATCCAAGTCAACGTTTAATGCTCATGTTTTTTCAGGAAAGCATATCTACCTAAGCATGCAAATCAAAATTAGATGCTGTTAGTTACTGGGCCCTTGGGCCATCCCCGCATTCAAGCCAAAGCACTGAAAACACCATGCCCCAGAAGGTTTGGAGTGCACTCCAGTCCACTCTGACCCCAGCTACTTTGCTAAGGACCTGCATCAGCATGCCTCCTACGGCCATTTCACGCCTCTTACAAACTAAGCTCCTTAGCCTGGTGACCCTTGTTACTTCCTCATGCCCAGGAGATTTTGTACTCTCACTTGCTCTGTCCCCCTTTAGTCCTTTATAATGCTGTCTGTCTCCTTGCCATTTTTGTTTTCTTGGCATAGTTTAATTCAGCATTCCTCTCTATGAACAAGAAACATACCATCAAGTAGTGTGGGGAGCGTGGAGAGGGAAGAGCAATATAATAAATGCTGAAAAGGAAGCAGAGATACATTATGCCTGTTTACAGATCTTGAAAAAATGTGCGATGATAATGACGTGGGCGAAAATACGATGGGCACGGATGGGAATAATTACAGCAGAAAGGTGCTCGTGGATGTTTAAAGGGGGGTAATTTAACTATGAGGGAAAGCAACCAAACATGACAGAGATGAAAGAAGAAATCGTCATTTAAAAGATGAGTTAAACGTGGAGCTCACAGTATTTAATTATTTCATAAGTTAACTTGAACAAAATAAAAACAAGAAGTCTGTGCACTCCTGAGATGGCCAGCACCGCGCCGCGTTCACCTCCTCGGGACGAAGCTGTCACCCCAGGCCTCTCCTCAGTGGGTCCCTGGGTTCAGTACTTGACACAGCCACAGTGAAGGCCATCATAATCCAGTTGTTCCCACGACCGTAAAGGTACTTCTGCACGCACGTGAAAAGCGTAAACCCTGAGGACAAACCACTGCAGATTTACAGTGGGAGTGCGCGGTAAACGTAAAACCCTCACTGCGCCCTTGTGCACGCAGCACCTACCCAGTAAACCAGCACAGGGCTCAGCTCCGCCGTACTTCTCAGTGTGCAATCACACATATTAGTTACATGTTTAATCGCACATATTAATAACACCTAGCCTGTAATTGTGACGTCGTCGTGTAAACCTAATCAAGGAAAGCTAGCGGATTTGCATAAAACTTGTAATGAGAAAACATGATGACTATACTAACAAGACAGGGAAAGGAATGCATATCTGTGACAAACTGTTTGTGTCAAGAAGAATGGAAAGTGATTCCCTTTCCTGAACATTATTTCAGGCCCATTTAACACAATCTGCCCCACTCAATGGAAGTGCAGTGTCCTACACACATCCAATCAGATTTGGGTAATGTTCCCAACTGCAGATAAAGTGTCATTATGATGCTTAGTTATGACATGATAGGAAATGCTTCCATTATTAAACCTAATAAAAACTGGAATATGCTAAGAATTAGAGGGCCTGACTCCAAACTGTCGTGCGGTACTCACACAGCAAAACAAGCCTACCCACGGGCAACCTCATAGCCTCGGACTTAATTTCAACCTTAAAATAAACAACTAAGAAAAAGTGTGATTTCTTTAGAAAGAAAGTAGAATACAGTGGGTATCCTCCTTTAGAAGAATTTCATGAAATCAAAGTTGATCATCAGGCAGGATTTGCCGCCTGTGATTTTCATATACCCTCACTGGCAAATTGGAACTTCCTAATTTGCTAGTTCTGTTTCTCCAAACAAAACCAGAGTTTGAATTTAAAAAACAAAATACAGTCAATTAAGACACAGGAAATAGTTTGAACTCAAATAATACCTTAAGACGGCAATTAAGTCTCTTTATTCTAATTATCCTATTTTTACGAAGCCCATCCTTACCAGATAAAAGCACAAAAATATGCAAAACTCTACCTGACGGACTTCAAGATTTTTTCAATGTAAAGCTTGGAGATGTCCCAGTTTCAATTTTCATGCTGTGTGTGTCCCTTTTTTGTTCACAAATAAGTCAAGCAGATGTGAGAAAGCACACAAACAGCCCTATGAAGAAGTGAGCCACCTAAAAAATAAGGGCTGTATCTGCTTTTATAAACAGCTTTACGAAGCAAAGTATTTTAAAAATTTCACTGAATCTGCCTCTCAGGAATGACTCAAAACTGCACATCCATGCGAGGAAGTCAAGGCAGTCCTCTGCCTGACAGTGCGGGAGAGGACCAGCAAGGTGGTCCCCTCAGTGACCGGCACAGCCCTCCTGGGAGTCACTACCTATCTCTCAGGGACCGAGAGGAGCCCAGTCTTGCTGCTGAAATTTGTGTTGTGCGAGGTCTGTCATTTAGGTCGACCTGAGGCCAGTTAGTGCGGTCCCTACTTCCACGACATCATTTATCATTAACGCATCCTGAGCCAACTGAAAACTACAGGTATTTTACGAGTAGCAAGAGCCCTTGTGCGTTAAAAATAACTAATAAATGACCATGCACTATAAGGGATGAATGCAATTATTTTCCACCAAAAGTGGTATCACTTATCGTTTCCAGAATTTTATTCAAACCTCAGTTATTGTTCATCTGTCACCCTTACTCCTAAAACGCAAAGCAAGTAATCCCCTGAAAGATAAATTCTCACTGAACTTCCATCGTGTTTACACATTAGAAAAGAAATTAAAAACTATCATTTCATGCAACCATTAAATAGGTCACTTTAAAGTTTCTTGGTAAAAACTTAAAGAAATACCTGGTTTACTTACCCACAGGGGGTGGAGGGGAAGGGAGAAAAACATGGGAGGGAACAGAGGAAGTGCAGAGGCAAAATTTACCCATTTGAATGTTTAGAAGATCTAAAAATGCTTGCTCAAGAGTATTACGGGCTCTCGTATATCATTTAACAGTAAACTTCCTTATTTCAATAAATATCTATAAGACTATTACTTTGCAGACAAGGAAACAAAAGAGAGATCAACATTCCCAGGCCAAGTTAAACCAATTATCTTCAGGTTTCTTTCTTCTGCAAAATCTCTATGATATTAACAATCATCTAAAATGATGATAAAATCCCAGCTCCTAAGATTTATTGGGCGCTTACTATGTGCCAGGCACTGTTCTAGACACTGTGCAAATGTTAACCCATTCAATTCTCGAAACGGTTCTGAGGAAAACACTGCATGTATCTAGCTGTGTCCGTCATCCAGACAGGGAAACTGAGGCGCAGTGGGGTGACAGGACTTGAACAAGAATGCCACCGTCAGCGAATGGCAGGTTTGGGGTAGCATTCCAGGCAGTCTGGCTCCAGAATTTACTTTTAACCTCTGGGCTAAAATTAACCTCAAGCTGATATCTAACCATCAGTCTCATGAAGTCAACTCAGAAGGAGTAATCCTTTACGTAAACACTACACACACAAACGGGCAACTGTTAACCCAATAAGTAATGCTGCGTTAAAATGAAGCATTTTAGGACCATTAGCTTATTTTTTGTGACCTCAATTATATAACCTGATAAACTTTTCTTTTCATGAAAGTATGTGATTAGGGAATAGAAAAAGAAACCCAGTTTTTTTGATTCGTGCTAGTTCCCAGCTCAGTTTGGGAGGCTCTATGGCCAGACTTCCCGTGAAGGTGAACCAAGGTCGGTGAGGAGCTGGGTGGTCCCAGCCCTGGAGCCCTGCCAGCCTGACATGGGTAAGTTTGAGGACCAGCCCCCCACCACCACCTCCCCAGGAAGGCCTGAGGGATGCCTGCCTCCTTCTGGCTGACTCAGCAGGGGTGGGGCCTAACCTTTTCTCTTTTGGAGGGTAAAGGAGGAGAAAAGGAACCATAGGGGTACAGAGTTCAGCGGGTGAGATTGCCGAGCACAAGATCATGAGCATTTGCAAGCTCTAGCTCCAAGGAAGAGCCTGAGACTCTCCACCTCACAATCTCTCCTCCATTACCCAGTCCCTTGCTCCTTCCCATTTAAGCTATAGAGATTCAAGTAATATTTCACAGTACACACTGCTAGCCTCCCCCCCAAAAAAGTAAAGCCAATTTTTGGTAGGTCTTTACTCCCCCTAAAAAAAAAAAAAAAAAAAAGAAACCCAATACCTCTACTATGTACAAAAGAACATCTTTAGGATATATAATTATACAATATTTTTATTAGTTCAGGGAGCCCTAGTTATCTTAATATTCATCATTTGAGCCCCCTTAGTTACTAATAAGAAGGCAAAAGTCATCATAACATTAAAAAAACACAGCAACCACTTATAAAATTAATCCCTACCCCATTAATACTACAGGGTGTCTCTATCCAAGAGTTACATTCTTTATAGGTCTCCGAGAGATCGCACACTGCACAAACAAAGACAACAGACTGCAGCATAAAACTGTGACTCTTGTCAAAACTGCAGAATTTCATGAAATCAATGACAGCAATGATAAAGACTGCTTTAATCACAAGCAAAATCAAAAACCAATGAGTATCTGGCCAACTCAGACCAACTAACGACCAAGAGGGGAACTGCAAGAATGACAACAGGCCAAGCAATAAAGCGAAAGGAAGGCCATCCTGTCATCCAGCTTCATCAGAAAATCTGTACTGTAAAAACGATCAACACTTGGTTCTTTGCTCATTCTAAGAATTACAGTTGTAATTATATTTTAAATGTTGTTAAATGTACAATAAAATAATATTCCTAATTTTTAGTCTCACTCTCCATGATGAAGTTCAATCAAATGTCTTTCCATTTACTACGAAATTCTGGTACCTGAGTTGAGTGAATGCCTTCCGATGGCCTTTTCCAGTCATCAGTGACCTTCTAATACAGGTCTGCAGTCTGCATTTGAAAGCAACTCACAACGTAAGACTTGGATGAGGGAGAGCTGGAGAACTAACTAGCAGGACGTTCGGCAGTGGGATCTAATGAGGGGAGGGTTTTGAGTCCGAGAAATGGGCTTCAAGTCCCAGCTGTGTTGCACTGCAATGCGCTGGGTTTGGATATACTCTTAACCTGTTGCAGACCGTTCTCACACCTGGGGAACAGAAGCGTCCCCACTTCATGGTGCTATCACGGAGAGAAAATGAGACTGCACGTGTGAAGCAATTTTGAATCAGTAAGTGGCTAACCAAGTGTCGATTATTCTTACACTCAACCTCGATTTCCGTAAGCTGACAGTTAATTTCACCAAGCGCTCATCATTCATATATTACATATTGATTGGCTGCTGGTTTCATATGTCAGATGCTGTGGGAAGTAACTACAAACCAAAACAAGATATCTGTTTTTAAAAGTCTGCTTGTTTTGTGACAATTTAAAGGTTATCAGAGAAGACACATGTAAACAAAATTAGTACACGAGGTAAGTAAATAATATGACATTACAGTTGTAAAAACAAGAAACGATGGAAATCCTAAGAAACAGTTTGATTCCAAATAGGATAATCAGGGTAGGCTTCCTGGAGGAAACTGCAGGAAAGCAAGACATGGCGGGGTGACCTTAGGGTTGAAAGATCATACGCCCACCTCACTATATATGGTTTGCCCTCCTCCTTTTGTGTGCCTGTGAAAGGAGCCTCTGAAACACAAAGGATGGTGGACAAAGCAACATGGGGCTTGTGAAGACCTTCAATTCATTATTACCTATTGTGCCACCTGTCACGTCTGGCATGCAGTTTAAACACTGTAGTGGCACAGCTCTTTGGCTGATAGTGCCAAGTAAAACCATTAATATACAATTCCCCTGAAGACACTGACAGAAAATTTTAGCTCCAGGTCATGCGTTTATGAAGAGATAATCAAAGACACATTTTTGCAAAAAGCAGGAATCATATTCAAAGCTGTGCATCTTTGGCCAATTGTCTGCTACCTTCCTGTATTAAATCTCCAGAGTGAAAAAATATGAAACAATATATTTCTATTTTTGCCCATCAGAACCACTAAACCCTGATATGAAGCGAACTGCTCAGATTGTAAACACGGAAGGAATAAATCTGCTGGGTAACAGTAAACTCAAGTAGCGCATATCACATCTAGTATTCTTGTAGACTCTCCTTATCAGTATTTAAGCAGCAGAGACAGAACCAACAACCGCAGATAAAGCACACCACGCTATTGAAATTCACCTGCTGTTCTGGTATCCTGGTATTCCGTCCCATACAAACCTAGATGGTTTATTTTCATATAGCCGCAGTTCTAACCTATCAGGTCGATAGCCAGAGACCGGAAGCCACTGATCCCCTCTCCATGCTGTTAATTTCGAGGGTTATAGACACACACAGAACAAAACTAGTCGATTTTGTACTCACGGTCTAAATATTCAGGCAAACAACAAGATGTGATCAGCTAGTAAAGAAAAAATTAGGAAACATTCTGCATAGTATTCTTTTTCAAACTATCCAACTCATTGTTTAGACTAAGTCTCACCAGCCCAGGGCATCCGATTAAACATGACAGCAGAGATGGGAAGGAGGCATGAGCAGTTGCAGTGAACTGAGTGGCTTATGAGACGGACACTTACTAAATACAAAGAGATTTTAAAATCATCCACTATGTCAGTTCTAGGTGTGTTTAAAGAAGCACAGAAAACATTCAGGGGAAGAGGTGGTCCAATACATGCCTTTCTTTAACCATCTGGAGGGAAACAGATTTCAGCTCACTTGAAAACTGTCTGCTTGAGGACTACACAATTTCCCCACAGTAGCTCACTAAACTGTGATATCACCTTGACAGTCAATTACTGCAAAGTTAAATGCAAATCAAAACACTGTTAATTTAATCATGCAACATATGACTAAGGGAGTTCACTTTTCATAGGAAAATTGTGGTGAAGTAATTCATTACTGTGCAAAAGTAACTACATCGCCCCTGATAGACATAACTCAGATTTTAACATAACACGTCTGTGTATGACAGTGAGAAGATGTTGCATTTACACTTATCTACCTCGAAGTACAGGATGGCTCTAACTCTTTAACACTGTCCTCAGAAGTGAGTGAGAAGCAAGACTGATGAGCAGTAAAGGAATTCAACTACTGGGCATGAAAAGCATTTGCTCTCCCTCCTCTCCTACCCTTCACATGTAAAAAATTCTTTCTTCAACAAAGGAAGATTTTATGAAGACACTGAGAGAAAAACATTTGCCTCACCCATCTTGGAATGCAGAGGTCACTTGAGGCCCAATGGTTATGCTCTGCATATTTCGATGATGCATAGAAGAAAATGGAACTTCTTTAACAATACAGCCCAAGGGGATAGGAGAGTGAAACACTCAAGCGGTTTATATGATTAGCCTTAATAAGAACAGACAGCCCACTGTTCTACTGCTTCACACAATCTATTTATAGTCAAAATGGCTATATTTAGAAAAATCCTACAGCACACCACGAGAACTGAGAAATAAATATCAAGCCTACTACCCCTTCCAGACTTCCAGACACTCTTGCTAGCCTTAGGAAAGCAGAAGCCATTGGGGGTTTGCTTCAGCTAGGAGCCACAGCAGAGTACGAACCAGAAATGTTACTGCATACTATAACTTGTATTCGGGGCAACACTTCAACTTGTTTCATATCTGAGATCAGCATTTATACATATTAACGTCAAGGAACCTATAGCCCAAATCCCAATGTTTATCACTACCTGAGAAATTAAATTAAACATACCACATTGAGCAACCAACCAAATTCTATCTCCATTAAACCCAAGCCAAGAGTGACACCTTGACAATAGGACCGAGGAGATTAGGGCTTAATTTAAACAGAGTGGCTGCAATAAAACAATTCAAATGTGAGACTGTACAGGGCAGGTACTTAAAGCACCTCCAGACAAATATTTACATAAACTATACAACATCATAATCTAGAGATAAGAGATTCAGGAACCCATTAAATCATAATTTGGAATGTAAATATCACAGAGGGAAGAAAAGACTGCAGAGTTAACTGGGTCCTATAAGTGAATGCACAATAAAGACTATTTTGAAGGCAAGAAAAAAGATCAATAAGGGGTGAAAAGTAGATGCATTAACAAAAAGGAAAATGTATCTCTTAATTTTGTGTGATACTATACTTCCCACAAAGACCTCTTGGAGATTTTATAATTTAGAATTCCCTTCCCCTTTCATTCTACCCTTAGACTGTCAAAATCACACACCTTTTGCTTTTCTCCAGTTCCTAAATAATTTCGAACCATTTGCCTCTTCTCTGTTAGACTGACCCTTTGTTTCAATCCCCTACCCACTCTCCTTTCTCACAATAGTGTTTAATCCCCCGTAAACGTACAGAGGCATTCAAGTAATTTTAAACAATATTTCTCCCTTCCCCCTTTCCCCAATCCCAGTACAAGATAAAAAAATATTGAAAACTCCCTCTGCTGCCCATTCCCTGCCTTAAAGAAACATACTACAAACAGACATATGCCTTTTGAATTTTTTAAAACTCAAACTACCAATAATAAACATTATAAATTGCAATCATCAGAGATTTCCAGTTTGCAAAAAATCGGCAAGTTTATGAAAGCTATGTTTTCAGGTTCATAAAGCCAATGCCCCATCTGGTCTTCTAACGTAGGAAATTAGCTGAATCCTCTAGGGGATTAAGAAATCTTTGACCATGAACTTGAAAATAAACCCATGAGATTCAGTAATCTGATTAGTTAAACTCAGTGAACACGACAGAATGGACCTTAAATGGGAAGAGCCAGAGCGGGGAACAGATGCTGGAATCAGGAAGTGGCTTTCATCCAAACCCAAAGTCAGTCACTGGCTCTTCTATAAGCCTTGGTCAAGGGAACACATTTTTGTCCTTAGGCCACTTGGATCTCAACTGTGCCCAAGCCCCTAGTGATATTTATCTGCATAGTGAGTTACTTTCTTGATCCATAAATTCAGTTTGAGACTTCCCATGGCCGGGTCCAGAAGCTCTCACATTCCCTGGTATTACCTTCAGACACTCAGTTTTCTTAACCAGAATTACAAGGGGGAACTTTAAAAAAAATGCACATGCCCAGGGTCCCATACCACAACTACTGAATTAGCCTCTCCAGGGGGAAGCTAATTTCTTAAGCTCCTTACACTCCTCTGAATTGATTAAGCACCACTGACTCATAATTTAGAAGAATGGGTACAATGTAACAAAGAAAGTCACAGACACACGGAACCACTCCACAAGCAAGGAGGCAAACAGCAGCAGAGAACGTGACTCCCTCCTGATGATCCTGAACTTCCCACGCTCCTCCGCTCCTCCGGTTGAAAGCTTTCAGCCAGGCACTGCCCCCACCAGCAAAGGAGGCATCCAAGAGCCCTGGAGCGCCTTTGGAATACTCAACAGGTCGCTCCAAGGGGTATGGACTTTGAAAGTTGCCGTTATACTACTAGAGCCAGCATCCGGGGGTGTCCCAGGTGCATTCATAATTGACTCAGTCTGTCTTGTTTACAATTTTAGGCCCAAACAATTGCATGTTTCTGCAGATGTCTAACAAATTCAGGGCATTCCATTCCTCAGCTGCCACCATCCTGCTGTTTCCACCCTCCTCGTCTGTTGGTTATGATGGTGTCCAAAGACACATTCACCAGTATTAGAAAAGGTCATTAAAAAGCTCTTACAAGCATCTGTACCCAGATGGACAGGTCTCCAGCCAAAACGGGAGAGGTCATCCCCCAAGAAGGGCCACAGTTGGTTTTTTAATTATTGGCTGTGGGTCCTGCGTTATTCACATTGTAGCTGTAAATCTTAATTTTTTTAGATTTTATTTATTTACTTTTAGAGAAAGGGGGAGGAAGGGAAAAAGAGAGGGAAAGAAGCACCGATGTGAGAGAGAAACATCAACTGGTTGCCTCCTACACGCCCTTCCACCAGGGACCTGGCCTGCAGCCCACACACGTGCCCCTATGGTGAATTGAACCTGCCACCCTTTAGTTTGCAGGATGATGCCCAACCTACTGAGCCAATCAGTCAAGGCGAGCTGTAAATAAATCTTAATGATCTATGCCATGTTCTTCTCAGCGTACTGAGGTGAGTGAAGCCAAAGTAGTCACTTTTAACCTGCTTCTGTGCTGCTGTAGAAATGGGGCCAAAGTGTACCTTCCTAAATCACCTTACACGGATTCCTGGAGCAAATTGTTCTTGCTTGGACTCTTGTCCAGATCATTTGTCTTATACTTACCAGTTAATTCCTTATCATACTCTTTCTTACTCTTTATCATCCTATGGTACATTTTTTATACAAATGACTCACCTGTGTAGGGATTTCTTAAAATTCCTGGTTCCTTGAACTCTACATTGCACACAAAAACATGTTTTTGACTTCATATTAAATCCAACTGCAGTGATTTTTTTTTACATTGTGCCTATAACATGTTACAAATATTTAAAAATGTGGTACTGCTTCCACAGCAAGGGTTGTGAGACCCTAATGCACCCTTCCAGAGGTTTGGCTCCACAAGCAACTAAAAGCAAACATCTAGAAAGAGAGAATGGAATAGCTTTGCTAAAACAATGCTGCCTGGAGAAATCAAATCAACCAGGGTTTCAGTTCAACTTAACCAAATGAATGAGGAAAGAAAGGATTCTTTTGCTCACAACCGCTTGACAAAAGCGGAGATAGATCTCTGTCCTCAGTACTGAACTTCAAAGCACTAGGCAAAGGGAATTCTGGTTTCCTGTCCTCCGACCTGTAGGAGGAGCGCTGGAGCCACACCTTTTCTTGGCAGCAGCCGGAGCCGCAGCCGCAGCCGCAGCAGCAGCGCTTGCGCGTGCTCTTCCTGCCTGCCCTTCAGAACTGAGCAGACGTGCTCACCAGCGGTGCCAAACTGTTAAGACTCATCAAATTTATGAGCACTGAGTACAAAATGCAAACATTTTCTTCCATTTGGGCAAACATTGGCACAGGAAACTTTCTTTCCAATGTTACCAGCAGGGAGCTTAAATAAAAGTTCAGTTTCTAGAAGGGTGGGGGAGAGTAAAAGCTAATTCTAAAAATATGGCATCAGCAGCATGCCATTGCCAGAGAAAATTGTACATGTTTCCCTCAAGCATAGTTCACTCAAATGGAATTGACAGCTTCAGAGATCACTTAAAAGAAAGAAAATTTGTTGCATGAGGCCTGCCAGACACAAAGGGATCACGTCTCAACAGATAAGACTTGATAGATTCCCATCTTAAATATTTCTGTATAATAATTATGTGAACTCCAAATTAGTACTCTGTCACAAATCCACCCACAGGCTTATGACCTAAGGGTATTCTTCTAGCCCATTCATGGGACTCCTTACTGGAATCTGGCAATTAACTTTAAAATCTTGCTACTGTTATTAGCTCCTCAGAAAATAAATTAAAGAACATCAGGGCATACAAGTAAAATCGCACAGCTGAACGTAAAATAAGCAGCTTTCCCCTTGTCCACGTGTGTCTAGGCAAAGTAAACAATTTTAACTGGGTTACAAATTATAGGTGTCAGAGTCCTCTCCCAAATTCGCCAAGGGTGGAAAACGCTGATCATGGGCAGACTGTTTCCCAAAACGGGACTATTCCGCATAGCTTTCCATGTAAACATAACACTCAAGTTACTGAAAATACTCTAAGAATCCGATGAAAACATATGCCCATTTGACCCTAGCCCATAGCACTCAAACATCTGATTAAAAGGAAAAGCAGGCAGGTATTACAGCTCCCCAGAAAGCCACAAAAATAAAGGCTCCCTCTTCAAGAAGATGATCTGCAATTACAGCACGCTGCTGGCTTGAAGAGGTGCCCAGCGCAGGAGTCAGCGGCACCATAACCAGTCAGCCGGGGCTCCCAGCTCAACGGCCTCGGCACAGCAGCTGAGCTACCAAGTCAGTCGTGGGTGCCAGAGGCACGCATCTGTCTTCCTCTCAGCCGTGGCCTGGACTTCTGGAGCCTGGCTGCACCTGCGCAGACCCTTCAACAAACGCAACCGTTTAGAACGGCACTAACAGTTCGCTTTGCCCGTGGAAAAGATGAGAGAAGAACTGTAGGCTGATCTTTATGATTAAATATTTAATGTGTGTTTTAACAAATCGCCCTTTAGATTTAATTCCAGGCCTAATGTGCCTGTCAGGCAAGTGACTGCTATGGTTCCATTGTCACTGCACATTTTTATGACATTCAGAAACAGATTTTCAAAAGATTTTGTACCCCAGAGAATTCCAAGCAAAGTTCAGCTTAACTGGTTTTAAAACACATACTTGGAATAAAATATTTTCCTCTAAAACAAAATGAAAAGTTACTAAACACACTAAAATATAAATGTAGAAAATGGTGCAGGTGGGTTTTTAAAAAATACTGGTTCACTTTTAATACAGCAAAGGCAAAAGGTAAGCCTTATCTATGTTTTAATTTATGTGGGCATCCACTTCCAACATTCAAGGGAATCCCTAAAGAAGACAACTGTAATATTAGTTTGATGCTGGGAACTACATTTCCATTAAATGGTAAAATTACAGGATATGCATAAACAATGTGACCATATTTAGAGACTTCAGCGGATTTCTTCCCGTGAAGAAAATCCTGAGTAATATACTTCAACATTCATCTCTATGGATTGTACTTACACCTTAAAATAAATACCTATCATAAATGAGGAGGAAGAGAACATTTTAAAATACCCATCACATATTGAGGAAGAAGAGAGAAGCACACCCATTTAGACCTAACACAACCTAGAACTCTATTTTCCTGTTGCTATGCAGCGAAGAAGAGACGGGAAACTAAGGAGAAGAGGAGCACGTAACTTAGATGAACACACTATGAGCATCTCCAGGAGAGACAACAATTTTTTAAATATACAGCAATCCATCCCTCCTTTTTAATTAGAGAAAGACTGTGGCGTGTCCCCCATCCTTGGGTCATAGCTCTTAATCTATCAAGAGTATGACGGCAAGCTCACGTGGAGCACTAACTCATACTGATTTAAGTGGAGGGGAACTCAAAGTTTTCACTCATCTAAAATGCAAAACACACACACATTTTACCAAAGGTTCATTGTGCCTATTAGTCTTTTACGCATTTTGTTCCTCCAAGCGTGAAGAGAGACAAGTTGAAGTAATGGAGGTTGCCAGGTGTTGGTGGCACCCACTCCGCTGCACTGACAGCCATGACGTAAGGTTTTGTCTCGCTCTGCTCTTCCTCTGAATTTCAAATCTTCAGGTCGCCACAGCAGCTCTATACACTGACAGGTAAGCTTCAGAAAGCACCCCGGTCATGTTCCCATCTTGTATGCTTTGCATCAGAGCACCCCAAACTCCCCACTGCAGGGGAGCACCAGGGGATGGTGCCCCTTACCCAGTTATTCTAGAGCACTGTCCAGTAGCAGCGATTAATCATTCGTGCTTCTCGAGCTGACATATCAAGGTGGGGAAACGACATCCTAAATGAGCAGAGCTGATTACCTGGGAAAGCAATTCTTCAAGATACCACCACTAACTAATAGCTCCATCTGCTACACATAAACGTGTTCCAGAACCCCAGAAGTAATGTCGGAATGCAACTACCAGAGCTGGGTCCTGGATGCCAGACTTCTGTGTGTCATCACAGGCGTTTGACAGGCACAGAAGGTACTTAAACTTTTCTTCATCCCTGGAATAACTGGTGCTGTACCATGTTAGGACCATAGACTGTCCAGGAGAAGATATTTCGGTAGGTATTCTCAGTTTGATTCTTTAAGTGTGTGTGAAATAAGGCTTCAATATGAAGCTACCTGAAGCACATACAAAAAAACGATAGGACAGGCCCGTAGTAAAACACAATTTTTCTAAAACGCAGACCAACAAGATTCATGATGCACTAAAGAAAACTGTCTATTTAACAAAACATGTAACGGTTTATCTTGTAAAAAATTGCAGCTTGTTTTGAAGTGATTAAATAAAAATAGAACTTTAAGGAACATGACAGTGCATTACAGTTCTGTAAATTAAACAAACTTAAGAAGGCTGTGGTTAGAACCCATCAGTAAATTTCGCAGACAGTTAAATACAATTTGGCTAAGAGGAGCAGAGCTTTAGCAAGCTATTGTTACAGACGAAACTATAAATGGCTCTCTAAATTTTTTTAGAAATCTAAACAATCAGCTGCTTCTTAAATTACCCTACAGATTCTGTCTGCTCTTTTCTTATTAAGAAATCTTTGATAATATAAATCAATTTCCAGCATCTCAAGGTTGGGTGTTTAAGGAGGCTCCAAGTTTCTACTTTCCTGACCAAAGTATTGGCATTTTACAGCAGCTGCATTTAACACTGCTTCTGTATCAAATGGGAACAGGCTCCAGTTCTTTCCACATTAGCTGTGATTTTAATAACATGCCAAGCAAAACAGGCTGGCGTAATAAGTTTCATTGCACCCACTTCAACAACAGATAAGCACCTCATTTTCATACAGTTTCCACTTGTTGCTAGGTAACCACACCATAAGGAGACATCTCCAGGCATTATGCAGAATGCATCCTCTTCACCTAAATTTGATGTGCTTTGGGCATTAAATACTGTTATTCTAACCATACCTATCACTCAAACAGTTTAAGCTTTGGTTTAAATTGCGACATAGGTTTGGGAGATTGTTGTTTCTGAGGGGATTTTGATGTGCAGAGATTCTGAAAGATACACTAAAACATTCTCCTGTCTTCCCCCAAAGCAAACTCACTGCACTATCCAATGAAGTGATAGCCTGATTGACACTTCATAGGAAAAGCAAACTCTCTCGAAAGATGTCCACACTATGCCCTCTTAACAGTAGACAATGTCAATTAAAAACTTCCATACTGCTTTACGTGGCCACGAAGGGAACTTCGCAAGCAGGGGTCTGCGTGGAGTTGGGCTTCTCCTGCAGGCTTCAAACAGAAACCCTTTAACTAGGCGCATCTAGGCCAAAGCGGGAACCCCGTCTGTCAGCCAAACAAACCAGCTTTCTGCTGGAGAAAGGAAAGCTCTGCGGGAACAGATGCAGCCCGACCTAAGATACTGAAGGACTCGGGCGACGAGGAAGCAGGAGGGCTACCTGCAGCAAAGGCAACAGACACTGACATTTAAACAAAAAAAATCCATCTGAGCAAGCAGCACGAAGCATCTTCCAAACAGGAATTTTCTTTTGAGCTTCAGGAATATTTCATCCGACATATCAGTAGGTGCTAGAAAATGTTGTATCACCACAACTTGTCAATGGGCTGAACGGTCTCTCTTATACATGGTAAATAATATAAAATCAAAGGAAATGAATCACAATCAGTAGTGCTACCAAAACACAAACCAGATTCTGTCCCTCAGCCTCTCCTTGACCCAGACTTGTTCCCATAGCTTTAATGTCACCTGAAGTACGGTGGCCTGCTCCCTTCAGAGGCAAAGGGAGGTGGGAGTCAAAGCAGCTTCACCCCCCACCTTAAGTCTTAGCCTCCAAAGCCATCCTTCCCCCACCCCTTATTTTTGGCCCAGTGCTCTGAGAAGCAGGAGTTCACAAGGCTTTGCCTCCGGGCCCTCCCTAGAGGTACCTGGTCGGAAAGCACCTGGCAGGAGGGCCACCCCTTTACTCTGTGTCAGTTAGGACAAGGGCATTGCACCAGGTTTGGTTCACCCAAGAAATTTCCTTCACTCATCCTTTCCTTCCCTCGGCTCCCTCTGGATCTCTCTCCATAGCTGACATGGTTCGGCCTATTTTAGTTGTTAAAATTTGGATAATTCATTGAAATAGCAGAACTGGATGATTTCCACTCAGAGAAATAGAATGAGATGAAACGAGACAAGAAAAGATGGATGAAGCACGAGCCGAGAGAAAACCCTGCCGCGTCTCCCAAGGCACAGATGCGAACAAACGCCCCGTGAAACCCTACGAAAGCTGGGGGCTGGGGAAGCGTGGGAACAGGAGAGGGCACCATGAAGCCATCTTTACTTCCGTTCCAGATGAGAGTATCACTTGGTTCACTCCATAAACTTAGAAAAAATCACCTAGTCACTGACAAAAAGTTTAAAATGACCTGTTGCCAGAGATAAAGATACCAATCAAAATTTAGCACGTGCAAACCCCATGGCCCAGCAACGCTGTTTCGCAGTGTGCACTGAATGAACTTCCGCATATGTACACGTGGAGATGCGCACGAGAATCATCAGTGAAGTATGGTTTACAGCAGGAAAAACCTTCAAACAGCCCATGTGTCCATCAAATGGCAGTGTATGCGTGCCAGGAAATAGAGGGTTGCAAGAAAAATAGAGCAAGCAACACCTGCATTACCACGGCCAGGCTTCGAGGACGCTACTGGTGAGGAGAGCGGGCTGCGATGTGCCAAGCGCAGTGTGACCCCACATATGCTAGCTCACAGAGTTTCTACGGGTGGTATGTTTACATCTGTACACAGACAGATGAAAAAGAAAACAGAAGTTAACTAAGCTAAGATACCCATAGACAGGGGGTCATCAATAGGGGCTTCAGCCTCATCGGAAATATTTTTTAAAGGAAAATATATTTCATGTGTTCTGACCGTCATTCCACCAAGTGAAAGGTCGGGGGTTGGAATCCCGGTCAGGGCATGTGCCTGGGTTGTGGGTTCAGTCCTAGTCCGGGCGTGTACAAGAGGCAATGGATCGATGTTTCTGGCATCGATGTTTCTCTCCCTGTCTTTCTCCCTCCCTTCTCCTCTCTCTCTCTAAAAATAAATAAATAAAGGGACATATATGTCATGTATTACTTGGCTAATTAGAAATTAAAGAAAAAAATATACATGTAATAAACTGGAAAATAATTAAAGGGAATACTGTCAACTAAAGAAAATATGCCTGAGTCTTACAAATTCTATCAAAGGACTTGTGGATAAACTCGTTCTAGCACCTTTGAAAGATTTCATTTTGAAAACCATTCCAAGACAAGGGTATAAGTATTTAGAAAAAACAGTTCTCCGTGGGTTATGAATTTATTCAAGTTTACAATATCTAC
>VMDR010006696.1:0-44086 GCA_007922815.1 Macrotus californicus
ATGTTTTAATACTTCCACTTACCTAAAATAGACATTTCCTCTGCCTGATCATTTTACTCATCATTATTAAAAATTATTAAAATTCATTTATTAAAAAACAAACAAACAAAGAAAAAAACCATCTCGTTTAACATACTTGGAAGCTGATCACAGGATCCTAATACTCTGGTGAAATGTGAATACCTGAGACTGGTAAGCAATTAAATCAACATAGGCCAAGAAAATAATCTATTTGGGGAAGAGGGTTTAGAATGGTGGACTCTACCTGTCTCGTAGGCCTCTGAATTGTGAGCTCTCTAAAAGTCAGAGTCAAAGGAGCAACAGGTTGGCCATGTGCAAACTTTGCGGGACAAGAACTACTCCTGTTGTCTAATATTTAATTTTGATTACAGTTTTGATAATACCAATCTATACTTCCTGTCTTTGATTCCATGTGATACCTCTCTATCATAACAGTAAATTTAGTTCTTTTTCTGTGAACTTCCTGGAGGAAATTTATAAACTGACAATTTATACATTTGATCAGAAATGAAAAAAATTCTTTAAAAACAAAAGCTTTTTGGTGAAAAAAAACTATTTGGGAAGTGACCAGAGAAATTATACCGAGAAAACAAACTACCTGGTTAGAGAAAGGAGATGCATTAAAACATTGTACCATGTAAAGAGTAAAGTTATACATAATCACATATATTTTAAAAATCACTTCACATGTATGAAGCTCTTACTGTAAGTTAGGGATAAGGCCAAGTGCTTTAAATTGATTTAATCTTCACAAGTATCTACTTTAATTATTTATATACAATATACGAATAATCCAGTATAAAAACATTGGGAATGTAATTGTGCTTCTTATGAGGTCCACAAAGACTCTCAGAATCTTGCTAATGTCTAGTTTTCCATACTTGCTTTCCTCCAAGGTTATCCAAGGCAATCAATATTCTTTTCATTTTATATATTTTTCTTTTGGCAAGACTGCTGCTGCTTCTAGCCTGACCACATCCACACCCTGTGTCCAAGCCCTGCTTGTTCCATGTATCAGAATCGAGGGGCATTCCCTCTGACTAGGTGCCTGTTGGTAACGAGGAAACACCCAAATCGAAGCAGCCTTCTGGGTAGACACTAAGCTCAAGTGCCCGTGTGCATTTGTGGTCTCTCCCCCGCTCTCCCCTTCCTCCCTTCATGTTTATGTCTGTGCTTTCTTTACTCCCTCCTCCCTCTCTGCTGGGCCTTAGCAGACTTGACTTCTGGTCCCTGTTAAACTGGTTTAGAGCAGCATAACCTTGGGCAATTGACTAAATGTGCTAGCAATTCTAAACTTCTTTCACTTAAAGTGATAACATAAAAATAGGTGATATCCAGTGTTACTTTCAGGCCTAAAATTCTATATTCAAAGACATAATGAAACATCACCTGGGGTTACGTAACACGGGCAATGATGAGTTTCAAATGAAGACTTTTGAAAAGTCCTACATTTGCTTGAAAAGATGCATTTTACTTTGAAATGAAATGTCACATTAACCAGGTGTATTGCCTAGATCTCTTTCTGTGCCATAGGGCAAAGGACTAATGAAGCTAGGGTTAGCCAGGTGTCACTTACTGTGAGGACATAAGGGAGTACAACAGAAATCCCCAAGAGGAGACTTTGTGAGGCCAGGTCTCATGGAGCACAGCGGGGATGTCCATGCTCAGGCCCAGCCACAGCAGGCTCACCTGGGGTCCCTGACCATGGACATGACTCAGAACGTGGCCTATGGACCACGTGACTCTCCTTCCTCATTTATTTTTGTCCTCTGTTTGCTTCAGCACACACACGGCTTTGGCTTATGATGGCCCCAGTCTGCTCTCAAGTCACACTTTGGTCTCTTGACACCCGACACTAATCAGCTAATTTATTTTCTCTAGGTTCAGATTAAAGAGAGAAAAATCTCAGGAGTTGAGTTCATTTTCTCAAACCAAGCTTTTTGGAAGGGACCGAAGTTGGCCCGGTCATGTGGGCCAGAGCAGACAAGTTAGCTCTGTGCATAAGCCAGGACCATCAGGGCCACACCTCTCAGTGAGTCACCTGGGTTTCCTGCTCATCCTGGAGGCTAGCATGGCCATGCAGTGACTCGAAGCATGTTTAGCCTGCAGTGATCTACGCATGAGATTACGAACGGCAACAATGGCTAATTTTGGCGATAGGTCTACTGCAAAAAGCATTCACACCCGGCTCTTCAGGGGAAATCATCCCACAGGAAGTCTAGAAGTTATACTGATCAAGGCAGGATAGAGGAGGGTTAGCATGTGCCTCCAATTGAGAACACGTCCTGCACCCACATTCCCTAGTTGGGGTGCCACTGTGAAGGAGGCGGGAGTCAGACATTAGAATTCTTGCATCTCTCTGCCAATTGGAATGGTGTAAAGCCTCAGAGGCTCATGTGAAAGCAGAGGCTGATTGTAACTTGTAAATCAAGACGTTTTTCAAAGTTATATTGTTAAAAAAATCTGTCTACTTATTAGCCACCTCCTTTTCTTAGTTTTTCCCTCCATAGTAAAAAAAGTACAAGGTCAAAAGTTGAAACTGACCCATGGATTTGACAGAGAAAAAAAAAGACATATTTGAAGAGAAAGAGCAGTTTGGTGTACCTGGTGTTACCCCTGGTGGTGATGAGTGTGTCGGAATTCTCCCGTGTGAATAATACAATGATCATATAAGGCATTCTGAAACAGCCTCTAACACTGTTTTATGTTAACATTTTGCTTATAAACGGGGCCTTTTAACTGGTGTGAAACAATAACCAATTTTTATATCCCATAAAGGGTATACTGTACAACCAAATGCTGAAATTGAGCTGAAATTTATAACTCATTTATCTGAGAGATTTTTTTTTAGTACATGCAGTGTATAAAGACATGCATTATTCATTGAAGCTGTTAGCTCATTTGAATTTTCATTAAACAGTAAAGATTATATCACTGCAATGTGAGTAGAATTTTAACTTTATTCTGCTTTGTACATGCACACCCAATTTTTGTGTGTTTAGAACTCAAACTGTTTACTAATTGGCATCTATACATATATGCACATGTGCACATTTAACATGCACACACATGTCTATGCCTGTAATTGAGGATAAAATCTATTCAAGTAACATGTCTGATACCTGATGTATTTGTTCTTCTTTGCAATAAGATATTTTCCCATGTAAGTGAAACATTCAAATAAATGAAACATTTCCTTAAGCACTGAAACTTTTCAAAAGTTATTATTGTTTGAAGTTTATTATGTTTCTTTTCAAAAACCCAACTATACAGAATATATTCTATTATTGATGGTTGAAAGACATAATTTTTATAAGCTATTAAAACTGTTTCTATTTCTAAAAATATATGGCCACTAAGGCATGCCTTAGAAGTTTCACATATATTTTATATATTTTCATATATAAAACATATAAAATAATTGTATGAATATTCATAAAGTATTAAAAACATCTTTGTGGGCTCTCATTAATGGACGGTGAAGAGGTAGAGAAAATGGCTTCTTTTTCCTGGTGTTTGCCATCTTCTAGTTTGCTTTTGCAAATTTACTTAGCCAATCAATAGGTAAACAATTATTGATGTTCATGTGTAGGCACTTACATGCAGAGAAAGGGAAATAGGCATGACTTAGTTGGGGAAGGAGACATTTGATAAACTGGTACACATTCAAGTGAATAAAGATGATTTCTGGTGTTACTAAGGATTGTTTTATGCTGTTAGAATAATAACAACACTTTGTAATTATCACACTTTCCTTGCACCAGAAACACACTTCTTCGCATGATTTAATTCATTGTCTCCATAAATGAACTTCGGAGATTTTATTACTTACTCGTCGTCGTTCATATGTGGAAAATGAGGCAGAAATGTTAAGTAACTTGCTAGCAGCTAGCAAGTGTTGAGAAAATAATTTTTGAGAAAATCTCCTGTTAAGCCAGAAAACCTTTCCACAAAAGTAGATGAGAGAGAAAACAGTTTTGTTGCTGAGTGAGCCCTGGAGCAGAGTGTGGGGCACGTCACAGGCGCTCCGCCAGGAGACGGCCCAGAAGGACAGCGGTCTCACTTTACACAGAGCCCAGCAGAGACGACCCGTCACATGCAGGTTGCAGTATCGAGTCCTTGAGTGACAGGGCCTGACAGTGCCATTTGTCACATATATTTGCCCTAGTCTCACCTGATAACTGGGTTGACCATGTGTGTTAGCTTTACCCAAAGGAAAAAGAAATTCACCTTTATAACAAGAAGTAGTTTTGCCACGTGGAGTGTGGCACCTGCCAATGTTAGGCTTTGACCTTCCAAAGAAACTGGGAGACCTAGGAGGTATGGTCCTCTTTTCTCTGATGATTACATGTCAGAGAGATAGTCCCCAGGAGCTTGAGAAAGACATGCATAGTCATAAAGCTGGCCAAGTCTTGGTTAGTTTTTACAAAAGTTACATTTCAAAGAGAGGAAGAACAGACAACTACAAGTTTTACCAAGTAAAGGCGCTTATGTTCTTTCAAATCAGTGTTTTAGGTTCCTTCAGATATATTCCCAGAAGTAGAATCACTGGGTCAAAAAGCAGATCCATTTTTAATTTTTTGAGGAAGCTCCATACTGTTTTCCACAGTGGCTGCACCAGTCTGGATTCCCACCAACAGTACTAACGTGTTTCTCTTTCTCCACATCCTCGCCAGCACTTGTTTATTGATTTATTGATGGTAGCCACTCTGACAGGTATGAGGTGATATATCAGTGTGGTGTTAATTTGTATCCCTCTGATGATTAGTGACGTTGAGCATCCTTTCCTATGTCTGTTGGCCATCTGCATGTCCTCTTTGGAGAAGTGTCTGTTCATTGCAGTGCTGTTTACAATTGCCAAGATATGGAAGCAAGGCAAGTGTCCATGAGTAGATGAGTGGATAAAACAGACTATGGGACCTTTACACAATGGATTACTACTCAAGCATGAAAAAAGAAAAATGTTTTACCCTTTACAACAGTATGGATGGACCCAGAGAACATTATGCTAAGTGAAGTAAGCCAGTCAGAGAAAGACAAATACCTTATGATCTCACTCATATGTGGAATCTAATGAACAAACTGAACTATCAAGGAAAACGGGGACAGACTCATAGATGGAGAGCAGAGTGACAGCCAGTAGAGGAGGGAGGGTAAGGGGGTGGAGGGGTTAAGCAAAAAGGTAAAAGGACTCATGGACACGGACAACAAGTGTGTTGATTGCTGGGGGAGGGGAATATAAGGGGACTAAATCGTAATGGGAAAAACACAATAAAGATTAAGTAAAAAAAAGAAATGGAAAAAAATAAAGTAAATGCTCTAAGAAAGAGGAGAGGTCACTTCCTTTATATTCAAAAGGAAGAACTAAGCCTCTTATTTTTAATTTGTATGTTCCTTTACATAAGTAAATAATAGAATTAAGATTTGAGTCCAGGATGTATTGGCAGAAGCCAAGTCCTTAAATATGTCCCTGTGTAACATTCTGCTAAGTGTATACTTGGCAGGAGATGATTGTCTGAGTTCGACTTGATATTTATATGATGAGAAGTCTTCAGGGAAAGAAGATTCCAAGTAGATGAAACAATAAGTCAGAAGACCTTGAGATCAAAGGGACACAACAAAAGTCGGTGGGGGGGCAGGATACAGTAGGTGGGGGACCAAAAACTTAGACATTTAGGGAAGGGTTGAGTCTTCTAATGCATGTTAAGCCATCGTAAGACATTAGGACTGTATTCTAGTGCCAATAAAGAGACACCTGAAGAATCTTCTAAGCAGAGAAGTATAATGTAATTTCTGATTTAGATAAATTATTTCTCCTGTTGCGTGAAGAAGATGTGTTGTGTTCTGATGGGGTGTTGACTATGGAGGCAAAGTAGCCAATAAGAGGCTGTTCACAGTAGCCCAGGTCTTTGATTAGCACAGTGGAGATTTGAGTTAAATTCTGCCTCCCTTTGGAGGCAAAGCTGCAGAGTTCTGCTGATGTTTTAGATGTAAGGAGAGAGGAAAGAGAAGAACCAAGGGTGATTCTAAGCATTTGTCCAAAGTAAATATTGTTGTGCTGTCTGCTGGTACAGGAGGGCAACACTGAGTCTCGAGCAGATTGAAGGGAGGGGTGGGCAGTCAGTGATAGTTTTAGCCATGTTATGATGGTAATGTCTCTGAGCTGTAGGTCCGAGTGCTGATGGCAAGTTAGCACTAGCAGTTGGGTTTGGGAGTCTGTGGCTCAGGTGAGTAGTCTGAGCTGCAGATGCCGATCTGAGCAGATGGCATCAGCAGATGAAGACTGTGCAGGGTCAGGTCTGAGTGACAATGACCTTTCCTGGGAGGACAGATAAAGCAGCATGCCGAGGACAGAAAGCCTCTTGGATGTGTATGAAAACCAAAGTTACCTCCAAAGAGTGTTTGGCCTGGGGAGTATTTGTTGGCAAATTGAAGGAAAAAAATCTTTGTAGTAACATAAAAAGAGAGAAGAAGGAAGTCAAGAAACAGGACTATGGAACTGAATAAATGAGATAAGTCCCACAGAAAAGTCGAATTTGCATGGGTTTGTGGTCTCCGGGGGGATTAAGAACTAAAACACGTTGAGCACCTATTATGTCTCCAGGACCCATCTAAGGGTTCTCCACATATTAACTCCTTTAATCCTCAGATTACTTTCCTCCCCTAGAGAGAAGGATGGGTACTCCTGAAATTTTACAGATGAAGGTCGGAGTTAATTAGCTGGTTCAAGAGCACACGCTTGTAACTCTGCTGCGGTTGGATTCAAACTCAGGAAGTGGCTCTCAGGAGCCTCTGCTCCTAGAAAGGAAGCTCACCGGTGCTCTTCCGGGGAGTAGAGGGATTCGCTGTTCCCCCTGTTGAAAAATTCTTCCCCAACACATACTTAGGCCTCTTTCTTAGACTGTTGAAGATCTCTGGGCCATAAGACCGAATCAGAGATCTTTTCCCGCATATTTAACCCAATGACTGTCTCCTTGAGTCATTTAATATTTCTTCTTGCAATTTTCCAGTTCCTGAAATTATATATATTTTCCGGTATCTGTATATCTCTGTATCTGTCTGTGTGGGAGCAGGGATCTAAATTTGTTCACCATAATATAACCAGTGCCTAGTCCATGATGTGGCTTAGTAAAAATTACTGACTCATAAGTGAATGATGAGTGAATGAATAAATGAATGAATGAACGTGCCTTTGGTTGTTATTTGGAGTATCTGGCTGATAGGGAGACTATGATTTTGGATGTTTAGTTCACTAATTCTGAGGATCATGTCCTTTTTTTTCCAATAAGGCTCCGTCACCAAGAGAGAAGATGTGGATGTTGGCCAGGGTCGGAGCAGCGGGGAAAAAAGAGACAGGGAGTCCTAACGAGAGGGAAAGGAAGAGTTGGGATAGAGGGAAGAGAGCTGTGTTGTTATGGATGGGGGTTAGGGATAAGCAAGGCCTAGAAAGGACTGTCGATGGGATTGGGAGGGAAAGTCTGATACCAGAGCAGGGGGAGAATTGAAGGACCCAAGAAACAGTGGGAGTAGAGAAGGGATGTCAACAATGGAAAATTATAGTCAGTTAGCAGAATGTTAGAAATTAGGTTTTCTTTGTAAATTATTAGCTTATGATTGTGCAAAGGAGAAAAGGTATAAAAGTGAATGTCTAAAACTCACAAAAATATTTCCATAGAATTTCTCACCAATGTTGACATCAATAAAATTTTAATTTTATTAAAATATCTCCTTAGGAGTACAATAGTAGCTATAATTTTAAAACAATAGTTTCTTCATTTAATGAAAACATGCGTATTCATATATAACTTTAGGCATTTTGCAAATTAAGTGGAAAGTTTCGATTTTAAAATTTCAGTAATCATTTAAACATTTTAATTAGCGCTATCTATATCTAGTGGCAGGCCACTCGGTAGAGGAACACTAGTTTTGGAATGGTTTTTTTTCCATAACGGATTCTTTGAAAGACCTCCATTTGGTCGACCACTTTGAATCGACAGAAGGGCTGTGTTAGGTGGCTGGCTGCAGCGCCCTGAACATCAGCGTTAGTGCTCTCTGCTTCTCTCCTCGGGAGCCTAACTAGGCCTTCACGAAGAGCAGCAACAGCTAACAAAACCCAGAACGAATCCAATAGCTGTCGTGAGCCTCCGTATAAATTCCACCAGTTGTCCACTTCATCCCTGCAAACTAGCTCTGAGGCGTACATAGCCATTGTTTCAAAATAATTAATATTACATTTAATATAGGATTTGGAGACTATGATTTTTAAAGAGCCCATTTACTTGTCTTGTAAATGTTCAATATTGTATTTGAAAAAAACATTTTCAATGACATGTTTTATGACAGAAAAGAGGAGCAAAAATTATTTTTAATTCTTCAGATTAAGACGGCCAGTGTATTGTCTTCAATTTCTGTACCCTCCCAGTTGAAGAGTAAAACTGCTCTAAGTAGTGCCTTAGAAACAATAATACTGTAGGAGGTGGAGGGGGTTCTGGGATGTCTTAAGAAATTTGTTTCTACTTTTGCTCTAACGACCACTCAAGGCATAAAGTTCTTAATGTAGCACTTACAGGCTTCAAGGATCATTTAAAATAAAATATAAAACAGTAGTATCATTGTAAAGCCAGAAATCATGTGAAGAAATCCACATTCCTCTATATTTAGACATTTGTATGGATCACTCTCCTTTGCCACAACCACCTCCCCTCCTTGTCTCAGACAAGGCTGTTTCTATTGAAATCAGAGGAAAACACAGTTAAAATAGGCACCGTAACTTTGTATTTCGATTACATTTTGTTGTAACTCAATAACCATCGGCCTGAAGTTGGATCCTCCCAAGACCAATGATCTGACAGCCATGTTCCAAGTTGAAAGAGGCCCTCACTTGGTAGTGACGGTCAGCTGGCGCGGGGCTGTCCATCATGCGTATGTCTGGGGGAGAAACTTCACTTCACAGACAAGCCAGAGGTCGTGAGAAGAAGGGTTCTGTGATCTTTTCCTGTCACAGAATAATGTGGAATATAGATAATTTACTGAGGTCATCCCTGTACAGATCCTTAAACCATTAACTTGGGGCAATGAAAAAAAAGGGTTGAAACAACACAGTTAAAACACTGAGTCAAGATGGATAGGTGATTGCAGATTTTATTTGCCCACCTAGTACTTTTTACTGGAACCCTTCTGAGCCGTGGGTTGTTCTGGGTGCAGAGCTCACTGGTGTGTGAACAGACCTGGCCCCTGTTTCCCTGGTCTTCACACTCCAGTTTGGAGAATAGGCACACCCAGGCACGGGGACTGAGTACAGCCCAGCATGCTGACTGCTGGGACAGAAGCAGGAGGTGCGGTGAGGGGCTGCGGTCCCAATGGATGGGCAGGCTTCATGAGTTGCTCTGCGGGTCAGCAAAGCCCTCTTTGAAGAGGAGACACTGCACTGGAAACAAAAGATAAAAAGAATTACTCATGAAAATAATAGAAAAAATAGTAATAAAAAACACAGGAATAGCAAAATAAATAAAGTTCTGAGATAAGAAATGTTTTAGTTTTAAAAGGAAGGCAGTTTGCAGTATAAGCTCTCTTTTATAATTCCTATAGTTATGTTATTAATACATATATAGTGTTATACATTATATATGTGAAATGTTATTGTATGTAAATATTAAATGTATTATTTATTATTATTAAGTACCATTTTGTATATATGTTATATGAATTTCAGTCCCATACAACAGACGTTTTTACCCCTTTCGAGTGACTCAGGGCTCAGATGGTTAAATAAACTGGTAAGAGAATCTCCGTAAGTATTAGATGTCATTAGATTTCTAGTCTCCTTTTGCCTCCGTGTTTACGTTGCTGTCCCCAGCTTTCCCCAGGACGTGCCTGCATACACAGTCTAACACAGCCCACGGTTTCAGTTCCTGGACACGCACGTGGCGCTGATGGGCCCCCTTGTCTGAAATGCGCTTCCTGCTTCCTGTTGCCTCTTCACAGTCTCATGATCCTTGAGCCCGATGCATCTGCCTCTTCTCTCACCTGTCCCTTGGTTAGTGTTGCAAGTTAACTCTGGGTTACCACTCACGTGCCATGATTTTTGAGCCTTACTTGGTATCTTTCAGTTAGAATTTAATTTTGTAACATTTTCTCCATGTTGTATTTGTATCTCAATTATAAGTTGTCAGCTCCTGAAGTCCTGACTTTATCATGTATCACTTTTGTGTGCTTCAGAATGTCACATACTTTTGCTCACAGACTTTCTCAGTAGCTACAGTTCAACTCAAATACTCCAGTCTCAACTTGTTCTTCTAAGGACCTCTGAGCCTCATGGAGGTCTCCTCATTTCCTTTCTTCACCACTTGGATCATAATGAACTTACAGTACTCTTCAACTTCTATTATCATGTAGTATCACCTCACACACTCATACATACCAGGTATGTGTGTGTATGTGTTTATATGTACATGCCAAGTTTTCTGTTTGAATATTGGTTAATTAGTTTGTGCTAGAGACTGTAGTTGCCAGCCTGAAGCCCTCCGTCTTCAAGGATATTATAGTGATCGTTCATCCCAGTTCACATCAGAGTCATCTAAGGAATTAAGAATTCTCATTTAATTGGTTCGAGGTTGGGCCTGGAACTTGAGTCATTTAAAAGTTCTCCATTGAAATCATTTAAATTGAAAAGATTCTAAGTTGCAACCAGAGCTGAGAATCCTCAGTCCATGAGGCAGGCAGAGGGTGCACGGTCTAGGTAATGGAACCAAGCCTCGCTTTGATAGTGATGCTCTAAGGATGTGTGGAAGAGGCCCCGTAACATACACAGGTCATTCTGACTAAATGTTTCCCATTGATGTAGTATACTACTTTTTATTACTCTGATTGGAGATTTTATTTTTGAATAGTACACATGCAATTAAAAATTTATATTTATGGTCTGGATCTCACATAAAGTATACACCTTTGTTTTGTGTGATGGGTTATATATCCTTCTGAAAATTGGTTACATAGAGCCAGGTATTAAATATTAAAGTGCCAAGGCAATGTGATTGCATCAATGACTCTGTTGGGAATTTTGGGAACATATAGAATATTTATGTGTGACTGTCCATTGTGTCTGTATTGCTAATTCTAAGGAATAGAATAGACTCATTTACAATATTGTATCTGAATATCTAGTCATGCTGAATGAGATGATTTTTCAAATATTACTACCAGGATAGATGTTGGGGCTAATTTTCTGATATGATTGAAAATAAATTGATGATGAAACATGTTTTCCTGGACTTCGAAATAGGACATGTGCAGCAGTAATTACAGAGTGAAAAGAGCAGTAATCAGAGGTAAATTTCAGCAGCAAATGTGTTCATTACTAAAAAAGACAGCAGGCAAAGAAGTGGAATAATCATGTAACTTTAAACATTAGGGAATAATGAAACAAAGTAATTCATTAATAAAAATTGCAGGAGTAATTAATGTATGATGAAACATCCAAACAGTTGAGTAGAAATGATTAAAAATGCCATCTGCTGTTCTTCAAACACAGGAGACTGAAATAGAAATGTCCAGCTAGTCCAATAGAGCACAGAGATTAACAACCAAACACTGAATTAGCTCGGAGACAAGGGGCACAACCACAGGTTCAGGAAAAATATTAAGAGCATCATGTGTACTGGGGGTAGAATGAGAAGAGAAAGCAGAAGACAGCATTTGAAATCTTTTTTTAAAATTTATTTTACTGGGGTAACATTGGTTAATAAAATTATATAGGTTTCGGGTGTACAATTCTACAACACATCACCTGCATATGTTACTGTGTGTTCACTACCCCAAGTCAAGTCTCCTTCCATCACCGTTGACCCCCCTTTACCCTACTATTCTACCTCCGCCACCCCCATTTCCCTCTGGTAATCACCATACCATCGTCTGGGTCATGAGTTTTTCTTTTTCTTGTTTTCTTTTTTCTTTTTGCTCAATTCATTTCTTGAATCTAGTCTTCTACCTTTTTGCATTTACTTCTTAAGGATTTCAGAGGGAATCACATGCTTAGAAGGCAAAAACCAATCTAAGGAATAATCTGGGAGATTTTTACCGGGAGATTTTTCCATGTATTGGTCTCTTAAGAGGTCAACTAAATGTCCATGGTTGACTTTTTGTTTTGTTTTGTTTTGTTTTGCTCAGGCAAGAAGCAGAACAGTATTTTAGAGACAGAACAACTGGGAACCGATGTAGCACCCGAACCCTCGCCCCACCCTCGGCCCCTGCCCTCAGCTGCTTCTGCGATCTTCGCAGCAGTGAGGACAGGCCAGCGCAGGAGGTGGCAGGCCACTGAGGAGGGAGCGAGCACAGGAACAGGAATTGCGAAGCAAGAATGATTTTGTCCAATTTGCAAACACAAGAGAAGGAAAGCAAAAACAGTTATTTTGATCATTAGTTTCCAAGAGTTTTTTGGGGTCATAAATTTTAGACATCTTTACCATTCTTACTGCTCTAAGCCTTTCTTGAGTTTTCTGCATCAATTCTTGCTTTTGGCTGCGTTTGCACTGCCTTCCACACAACACACCCCACACCCGACTCCCCCGTGCCCTAGTTTATGTAGATTTCTACTTTGTTTTCTTATTTGCTTAATCAGTTTTCATGTCAGCTTCCAAAACTATGTTGACACCTCCCGTGCAGAGAGAGCACAGGTATACACATATATTAACTCTACTGGGTTTAACCAGAATCTGATTTTTCTCCTAATGAGTTTTTTAATAGGAGATAGAAAGGAGGAAGAAAAAAACAGGAAGAAAGTAGACAGTTCATGGTAAATGGCAGTGCCAGGGTCATTGGAGGACAGGACGCATTTTGCCCAAAGATGCAGACCTGGCAGTGGCTTCCCTTCCTGCTCCTCAGGCAATAAAAATTAAGGAGCACAAAGCTGTAAAGAACTCAAGTTCTAGGATCGTGTGATTAAGCTCAAGTTCCGCCGGTGCTGTGTGCCCGGTGAGTGATGACGGCAACCTCCTTGGCTTTGGTTTCCTCAGCTGTCAAGTAGGGGCACGGATCGTCCCGAGTTCATAGGAATGTTGTGAAAAATCAAACAAAATGCGTATGAATTTACCAGGAGGCGTGCGTGGGCTGTGGAAAAGGTTGAATGTTTACTAGTGGTGATGACTATTATTAGCCTGTTTTGTGTGTTTGCTGGATGCTGCCAGTACTAACAGTGCATGAAGACAACCAGTGAGAGAAAATTGAAAACTCCCATTCACCTCTGATGAGTCAAGTCCCTGTAACTACCATGATGCTATTGATATGTGCAAAAAAGTTAAGCACACTCTTTAAAAACAAGGCCTAAAGATGGGCCTAAAATATCTACTTTAAAATAAGAATGAACATCATACTCCAACAGTGAAAAATGAGAGTTGTCCTAATTAAAACCAGGAGCAAAACAAATATGCTCGTGATTTTCACATGTATGAAGCAGTAGTCTGAGGTTTTAATTATCTCAATATCCAGCAGAAAGAAATAAGAGATAAGAGGTGGAAAAAAGACTTTGTTTATATTTGATGTAATTGCTTCCCAGGAAACTTTCAGGAATTCAACAAGAAAACTACTGGCAATAAGAGAGTTCAGCAAGATTGCTAATTGTAATGTACATTTGCTATCTGTCAGAAATAACCAGTTTGAAAGTGGAAATTTTAAAAAGTAAGATACTTTTCACAGTGGCAAAAAATTACCACTATCAGGGGGCCAAAGTACATGGCAGACAAAATAACAGCACAGATGAGTAAATACAAGACAGGGACTGAATTGCAGATGTACTAACGGCTCACGTTTATTTCTACTTTCCTGAAACAGATGCTATTGTAAGCACTGATCGTGGGAATTAATCTTCTCACAGCTCGACGAGTTGGGTAATATCATGCCTGTTTTACAAATGAGGAAACTCCACTACAAAACAATTAAGAATAATATGCCGAAGTTCACAGCTAATGACTCGTGAAGGCTGGAAGCAAAACAAAACAACAACAACAAAAACAAAAATAACAACAGAACAAAAAAATGTGGTTGCAAAGCCCTTGCTGTTAGAAATTTCAGACTCATAGTATCTTCCGATTCCTGATAGTAAAATGGGAATAATTATAGCATTGTTACACCAATTGCATGTCTCACCATTAGTTTACTGTATGTCCAGTACGTTAAATGGTAACTCCTATTATATATATACACACACACAGGTATATACATACATACACACCTAGCATGATTTATTATATGATCGCTCTTAATTATCTCATAATTTGACATACAGTGCTAAGTGAAAATTAAATTTAAAAAATAGATTTAATGCTCATTTAGAAGTACAAATGCCTTTTGCTTCTGACACTGACGAAGTACCAGACTAGCCATTTCAATGTAAAGGACTGTAAAACTGGATCAAATACATAGGCCTGAATTTTCAGGATTTGAAAACAGCTGGCCCTTGAGCGCAGCCTAAGAGAAGGGGAAGTTACACAGTGAGCCCCGCGGGACTACCGCTTTAGGGCTAGGGACACTGTATTGGCCCTGGAGCAGCCCACCGACATGGAGCCCAGGCAGACCCTGCTCCCGCTCAGAGCCCAGGAGGCTGACTTAGCCATCCTGAGTTTCTGGAGCTGCCTAGGTGGTAGGATGGGCAGGATTCTTCTTGTTGCTGTCACAAACTAGTAACGAGTTGAGTGAGATTCATTCTCTTGTGGTTATCACCAGAAGTCTACCATCAAGGGGTTGGAAGGGCTAAATGCCTTCTAGAGGCTTCAGGGAGAATTTGCTTTCTTGCCTATTCCAACCTCTACAGCCCACCTGCATTCCTTGGTTTGGAGCCCTTTTTCCCCTTGAAAGCCAGCAGCCCAATGTTTTTCGTTGTTGTTTGTCTTTTCTTTCACCTCCTTTCCTATAAGAACCTATCAGGTGACCTCACCTTGATAATCCAGATTAATCTCCCAGCATTAAGAAAGATCCTTTTGCTCATCTATGAAATCCCTTTTGCCATGTAAGGTAATGTACTCACAGGTCTGGAGAAGTAGGGCATAGTTATTGATGAGGGGCATTATTAACAAATGGTTTCTGGTATGTTATTTCCAGAATATTATTTGTCTTAAGGTGAATTCACGCCAGTGAAAACACACCTCCCGATGAGCAGGGTGATATGGGATAGGATAAATGCAGAGGTCATCCTTCCTAAAAGTGGTGGGAATGAGAGCACACAGCGATAACCCGCACCTAGCAGTTTTCAAGCCCCGCCGAACACATGCCACCATTGCCTTGATTAGATCTCAGTCCTGCTCCCCGGGAGCTATTGTCCTTGGTTCTTAGCTGTTGTCATCTCTATCTGGGCTCTTAATTCTGCAGCTTTGTAGCATCCTCAGCTTGATTTCTGCTTATAAATGGATCAGGGCCCAAAGGAGTTGTTTCATTTTGAACCCTCTCTGTCTATTTTGGTGCAAGCTAACAGTTTCTTTCCCAATACTGTATTCTTGCAAAACCCTTGTGGTTTCCCGATGAATATCCTAGAATTCACTCATTAGACAAAAGGCATGGCCACAAGTCTCTTTAAACAGGGCACTTCTCCGGCTACTGTGCATTGGAGCGATGCCTTCACAGTCATTAACTGTGTTTTGAGCACTTAGAGGGTCTGTGAGATGGTCCTTACATCTTTCTGAACTCTTAGTGCTGATTTCTGCAGCCACGCTGTTGAGATGGTCTGTAGCACAGGGACATTCCTGTTAATGCGTCTGGGAGCCTTCTTCCCTCGAGAGAGGCTGAGCATGTGATGCCCTCGTTAATACCTAGACACTCCTCCCTTGTTTCTAGCTCCTCCGAGCTTTGCTTGAATATGGAACAATTTCTTTTTAGCTCATCTGTGATGGTTATTAGCTAGATACCTAGAGAGCAATCGATGACCAGTTGGCACTTGCCACTGAATAGTAATCTTGGCCACGTGCACCAGTTCATTTAGGATATTTTCTATTTTCCATGTTATCCTGGGTAGCAGCCCCTACCAAAGTTCCCATGATTACATAGAAGAGGTTATCTTTTGTCCAGCTTCCAAGAAAAAGTCCCTGCTGTCCTTGCAGTGTCTGCTAACAAACTCGATGCTCTTCAGGCCTTCCTTCATTAGCCACCTACTGCTGAAACTAACGCCATATAGTTTAAATTTTTTAGTTGTCTTATGACATTATAGGTACCAGTTTCTCTTCTAGGTTTTTCTGCTTTGTGACAAGCCATCTGAAATCTTAGCTAAAAAAATATAAGAGAAGTATTATCTATCGTGATTGTGGCTTAACTGGGTTCAGAGAAGGACTAGGGTTCTCTGAGGCAGTTGCCATCAACTAACCGTTCAGGACATTAACGGCTTAATTAGGCTGAATGTCCAAGATGTATCGTGGACATTACCAGCAACTAATATTCATTGTTGGCTGTGGTCTCAGTCTATACTATCTGCTAATGTGCCTCTATGTGGACTCTACGTGGTCTGGGTTCGCCTCGCATTGTAGCTGAAATCTGAGAAGCTCCATTACAACCCTGAGTGCTCTGAGAGGCCCAGTTAGAAATGGCAAGTGTCCTTCTGAGCCCGGTTTCCTGTGATCTATTGGTGAGGAGCAAGCACAGGGCCGGCAGCAGCTGCAGTGAAGTGCGCTACAGAAGGGCACGGCCACTAGGAGGTATGGGCAGCGGGACAGTCGTATTGGGAGATTAGATACCATATGAAAAATTATTAGTGTCTTAGCATTGTATATTACAAATGTGCTCTATGGAGTGATTTAAAATTGTCAAGACGCACGTGTAAATTTGGATGGATTTTCATTGAATGGATTTAAGTTTTCCAAAAATAAGAGCATAAGTTTTATCATAATTTTCATGTGGATACTGTCGACATTGTGTTTGATCAGAAATTCATGTCAACTTTGCATTTTTACTTTAAACTGTAGCTTTAAAAATTATGCATTGCTCTGGCTGGGTGGCTTAGTTGGTAGGAACACTGTCTCATATACAAAAAAGTTGTGGGTTCGATTCCTGGTCAGGGTGCATACAGGAGGCATCCATTCGATGTGTGTGTGTGTCTCTCTCCCCCACTCTTCCTCTTTCTCTGAAATCACTAATCTTATCCTTTGGTGAGAACAAAAACAAACTATGTGCTATTTTTGGTTTCAGGATCTCTTTAAAATAATAATATTATCAATTTTCTTAAGATTCTCTCAGCTAATATTTATAGTTCTATCTTGTTAAAAAATTTGAAAATGAAATTACACTGTATGAACACATGTAGCATGGTTAGGCACATAGTAAGAATCAATCCTTTTTAGCTTAAGAAAATGATCACTTTTTTCCATTTTTCAACATGTTTTAAATTCTTTTTTTTCCCTCTAACATTCACTGTTACCTTGTAAGTAGGTTGTAAAGATTAATAACTTAATTAACAGGCATGTAGAGGGCATTTTTAAATTCTCAGAAAATGTGGTCAAAATGATAATGATAATGGTGTAATGATTGTTTTAGAAGGGAATTGACCTTTTGTGAAGTAACTGATTAATTGTGCCTAAATGTGGTCAGCTGTTCTTTCTTCTGAAAAGGTGATTCCATTGTTCATAGTATGAAGGTCTATCTTAATCATACATTCTGAGAAGTTTTTAATTTTACTATTTTCTTGATAAAATCTTGGTGATTTGCAAACCTTTTTTCCCCGGAGGTCCAAACTTACTGAGAAATTAGGTCTGGAGGGAATGTAAACGGAAAACAACGTATCTGCTTCATGAGGCCACAGTTTCTTTTATTCTGCAGATATGAATTGAAATGACTCTCCCCCTCCCCCACCCACCACCGCCATTGTTCACGCTAGTCGCCTTTCAGATGTCTCAGGTGGTAGGCTTGCAGGAGAAAGGACCGAGGACAGCGTCTGTGCCCTGAGGGCAGAGTGTCTAAAAAAGAGAAAAGACGGAACCACACACACTTGCTCTCCCTCAAGTCCACAGCTAGGCCACCCCTGTGTCGAGATCAGGGACAAAAGGGGAAGTAAAGCGGGGAGAGGCTGGGGGTTGTCCTTGCCAGGATGTAACAGAAGGACACAATGCCCACCTCTGACAGACAGAGCAAGGATATTAGGATAAGAAAATGATTTTCTGTACCAGAATTATGTGAGGGACTTTACATTATCTGTTCAGAAGATCTAGGTATTGAATTATTGATAAATTAAGAAAAACCCAAAGAGAAGACAAAGACTGTAAAAATATATATATTTATATATATAAATTATTAGGCTATACAGCTTATCCATGGAAAGAAAAATAGATGTGTGTAATGCATAAATTAGAATTTTTAAAGGTATTCTAAGAAAATAAACACTGAAGAAGCCTTCAGTTAGCAGACGTTTAACAGTTTCATTAGATGGGAATTTTTTCATATTTCTGTATAAAATATTGACAAAGTTTTCTTCATTATGTAGTCAATTCATAATTTGAAAAACCAAAAGTAGATAAAGTTGTCCCATTGGAAGTAGTGACATGTGGGCTTTCTAAACCCTTTTCCTGGGTAAGTTGTTACATTATCAGTATTAGCTTGCTCTTACTCTGAGCTCGTTAAAACAAGTGAATACCTGCTACAGCCATCACGATTAAAATTGTTTCGTAACAGTGTGTAACCTTCTCTTTTACTTCTGCGCTGTGACGAAAGGAAACAGTTCAGCCAAGGGTCAGAATCTAAGATCAATGAGAGTCTCCTCATCCCTGAGCATTGGCTTGTAGGTGGACTTTTCTCTTCAATAATTTTTAAACAAAAAATTAAAATTTTGTAAATAAACTAAGAATGTGTTTTTACCACGGGCATTCTTCACTTGTAGACATTCTTTTCACTAAAGGCATCTCCTACCCCTTTAGAATAAAGGAGATTTGGAAAAGGTCTGTAGCAAATGAATTTTGTTTAATCCCGGGTGAAAAATAATATTCAATTATTTTAGCAAAGATTGCCTGAAGAATTTAAATATAATATATGTGATTATATTTGGGTTCAACCCACAAAATACACTTAATTTTAGATATGTAATTCTAATCTAATGGTCAAATGTTAACTATGGGGAGATTTACAAATCGTTCAGAATTTGATCTTTGCATGATCACATTTGACATGGTAAATATAATTGTTTGACATGATAAATATAATAAGGAATTGGTCATAATATCTTTAATATTGAAAGCATCTTACAAATCATTTAGGACACTCCTTTTCCTTTGCAAAGCTTAGGTGACTTTTCCAATGTCACATGGGTACTCAGGGTTCAAATCCAGGTATTTTGGCCCAGGTATTTAGGGTATTTTTTTCCCTACTCTCTGCAATGCCCCCTTTGACCTTGGCACTCAGTGCTAAGGATGGATCAGGTATTTTAAATGTGCACTGCAGGGGGAGGTGTGGGATCGGGCTGAAAGGCAAAGGTGAGCATAGAGAAGACCGATTACTCATCTATAATTTAGGGAACACATGCTCATTCAGTTTCTCATGAATCATGTTTGTTAATAGTTTCCAAAAGGTGAATGTTAGGTTTTTGTTAAGAATCATAGCATATTCTTGATTATTTGGACTTTGAACTTTAATGACACAGTTGCAATAGAAAATCAACTACATTTCCATTTCAAGATCTTTGTTTTGTAATTTGACCTTCATCATAAATATACAGAACTGATGATGCTCTGAGGATTGAGAAACCTGAACCTACGAGGGCAGGTTTCAGTGACAAGGATGTGCTCCCAAATGCCAGAGCCGCCAGCAGCAAGCCAGGGGAAGCCGCCTGGGGACATTGCTCCTAATATGATTGCTTCCAGCAGATGGCTCTTCCACAAGGAGGGTGATTCAGTACTTAACAGGATAGAAACGATGGGGCTTGGGAGGGTGGTGAAAGACACTGACAATACCCAGCTGGCAGAAAACCTGATATTGATACAAAATCGCAGCAGCTACAGCACTAATGGGAAAACATTCCCTCCACTTCTCCTCACAAAATGCTTTTCCCCGGAGCACGCGTATACTAACAGCCATTCAGAGTATTGTGAGCCAAAATTGAAATAGTTTTCTAATTTTTTCCCAAATACTAGACTTTTTGTTCGCATATGGGCACAAATTTGCTAGTTTCTGATGGTAATAAATTCTATGACAAATGCTTTTGCGATTACAATCTGTTCTCTGATGGATTCTGGGTCTCTTGTTGTGACCACAACACGCTAATTAAAACGTGCCTAGGAAAGTGTGGCAGTGTCAGGCTTCAAAGGTGGTTAAGACAAGCTGGTGGTGTTGAACCCGAGAGATACATTGTAAATTACTCTTCCTGCTTCCTTTATTTCTTTCAAGGACAGGTCATCCCCTGCAGACCTAGCATCTTGTGAGTTTTGTGTTATCTCCTCCTGAGGAGTGCTTTCTCATCCACTGCCTAGTCACTTCTGATGTATTTTTGATGCACTGTAAATATCGGAACCCCGAAAATGTGACATAACCTGAATTTCCAAAATGATGTTGGGAATTAGAAATCGGGAAGAATTTAAAAGGAAGTAAGTTGTGTTTTAGAAAAAGTAAGATAAGCAAATTAAAATCATGACTTGATCATTGCATTTGCCAAATGAATTTGAGACATATTATCTGTAAATACAATTACTAGTGTTAGTAACACTCATAGGAGAAATGGCGAACTATTGGAAGATGGAAATTTAAGGTTAAATTCACCATTATTTGTTACTAGGATTCTTGAGATCGTTTTCTCTGTTAAAATAGGTATGAGGATGGCTATAAAATTGTGAGTACTTATTCCCTGGAAAAATACAGGCGAGGACCAGTGTGTTTCTCACTATAATAACTTGTCAAGTGGAATAGTTCCTGTCCCCTGATTTGAGCAGAGAGAGTGGAATGTAAATGGGAGAAAAGGTGGCAGGAAGGGGCATCCGAGGACACGCCTGTGTTACTAATGATCACAGCTGAGGCCGAGTTACCCAGTGGGCCCTGCGCTCGGGACTCTGAATCGAATCGCCTGCCCCTCTGCCCCTCCCGGTCCGGTAACCGTGGGCATTTGCAGCAATTGTCTTAAGTCTCAGTTTCCCACTTATAAAATGGAGAGTAAGACAGCTGACTTGGAGGGTTACATGGGGAATAAGTGTAACAAACGATACAGCGGGCTGAGTGCCGTGTCTGGCACAAAGTAAAGGCTCAGTAAACATTTGCTTTATTGTAAATAGGCAGGCCATTTCTTACCTGAGATACGGTTGACATAAAACATTGTATTTCCAGGTGTGCAACACAGTGATCCCATACACCTGTATACTGTGAAATGATCCCCACAATAAACCTGGTTAACCCTCATCGCCACACACACCACACGTCTTTTTCTCTTGTGATGAGCACTGAAATCGGAGCAATTTTCAAATACGCTGCACAGCACAGTGTCACTCATGGTGGCGGCTGCCGCGCACACTGTGCCAAGGACTGACTGACAACCGGAAGTCTGTGCTCTGTGACCCCGTCATTCATTTTGCACGCACCCCCCGCCCGGCTCAGGCCTCCCCAGGGGTTTTTGTTTCGTTGTCCTCTCCAAAGGGTTTTAGGGCTTGTATTCGGAGAATACACTGACCAAACATTGCAGCCAAGCTTAATTGTAGGTCGCATTTGCATGCTCGCTCAGAATATTATATTTTCTATAAATGTGTCCAAATCCGACTTCCTGGCTCGGACTTTGGAGCGCTTCCCAGATTTCACAGACTTTTAACAATCCCTTGGTGAAACTATACTAGTTTATATTATTTTAACTGGATCTAGAGTCCTCTGAATTCTTCATAGTGTGCACTATAGGTAGAGATTCTGATGGGAATGGCCTTAAACTTACATAGTTAAAGGTCACAAGAGACACTTCATGCTAATCTCCTTATTTACATAAACATGAAGATGCCCTCCCCGGAGCTCCTGACTGTGCATGGGCCTGTGGGCTGCTTTCTGAACCAGATGCTCTTTCTGTTTTCCTTCCAGCACTTTCAAAGTCCAGTCTGTTTAAATTTCGTGTGAGTGTGTTTTGTGGAGTTGATTTTTTAGTATTCAAGAAGCAAAAATAAAAGCATAAAGGATAAATTTACAATAATGTTTTCTCAGAAATTTCAGAGGCACCAAATTACATATCCTCTCAGCCCTTATGTGAGGTGTCAGGACCCCCAGGCTGTCCCTGCCACACTCAGCGGCCTCACTCTGAGTCCCCACCTGCAACGCAGATTTTATCCTCTTCTTATGAGATCATGGAAAAAACACCCCCAGGGGACAGCTTAGTAACATCTTTAATAACATACCTGTATTCTCATTCTCTCCTATTCTCATTCTGTCTCTCATTCAATCATAAATACATTGGGCAGAGCTCTTAATTTTAAGAATAGAAATCAGCTGTTGTTACTATGCACCGAAAAGTAGTTTAAAAAGAAGTTAGGAACAATTTCATCAGCTTATATTTTCAGTGGGATCATGCAACACAAAGCCTATTTTATACTAAAGTGTTGAGCACCTCATATACTTTATTGTGCATGTTACGTTTGTACCATCTTAATGTCGAAAAACCGTAAGCCGAGCCGTCGTAAGCTGGGGACATTCTGTGCTCACTTTCTTGCATCTCTTGATGGTGGTGTGATGTGTCCTGAGCACAGGTAAGGGAGGCTAGGCTAAGCTCAGACGTTTGCTGGGTGTGGTGGGCTAAATGCATTTTGACTCAATGACATTTAAACTTACAGCAGATGTGTTAGGTCAGAACCCACTGCGTGCTGAGGAGCAGCTGGGTCCGACAAGCCAGGACAGGGTCACTTCTCTCTCAGAGGAGGGAAAGGGCTATGGTCAGGACATTAAAGGGCTTCTGGAGTGGCTGACAGAACGTTCTTTACCACGGTACAGATCAGAAGGAGATGTTTTTTAATGCTAATTCATTAAACCTTACATTTGTAGGGTTTTTTGTTGTTTTTAAGTGAAGTTATAAAAACAGTCTGTGGACGGTCACAGGAATGTCTGGGGACCAGGATTTAAAGCCCTTCAGCAAGGAGCAGTCTCCAGTTTGATCATGCCCTGGGGCTAGATCTCACAGCTCAGCGCTTGGCTGGCACCGTAGCCTGTGCCACCACTGCCCGAGTCCCGCCACTGCCATTTGCCTCTGGATTCGGGATGCTGGATAGAACTGCTCCACCCTGACATGGGGCAAAGAGGGTGCCCCTACCGCTGTCACCATTCCTCCCAGCATGAGTGCTGTGGAGCTGCCACTTCACATCCAATGAGAGCTCACGCACAGGTGTTTTCATCCAAGCTCCCACTGTGAGAAGCATGTATGTATCTCAAATATTTGACTTCTCTGGGGGAAGAGGTTTCGCCTCCGAAGCTGAAGGAGCCCCCCACATAGGACTTTTATTGACATGCACAGTAGTCTGAGACATAGGCACAGGTCCGTGCAACCAGCCATTGTCATGAATCCACTCGAGGTGACAGGCTAACATGAGTCATTTAAGAATGACAGTTTCATCCCTAGAAAACTAACACAATAGCGTTTGAGTTGTTTCTGAAGACAACACCCTGCTAAAGCATCTGTTTCAAAGCCAGCCTTCTGAACTAAGGGTGCTAAATGTGGGGGGGCACAACTGTGATTACTGAGTGGGTAGTACTTTCGGGGTCACCAATATGAATAACCACCAGGTCAGATTTGGATTCTTTCATGACAGTAGGAAACAAAGTGAATAAATGGGCCAAATTAAGTAACACTTTTTCCCCGCCTCACTTTAGACGTTCTTCAGAAATAAATGCCTATTAATTAATTTTTGTTTACCATGTAGCAGGTCAACAGAAGACTTCTATTTTAGTCATTTTGATTCACATTTAAACACAGACCGCCTACAGGAATGTGACGATGAGGTTATAGAATTCACCCTGGCAGGTGTGGCTCAGTTGGTTGTTGTGTTGTCCCATTACAACAGGGGTCCCCAACCTCCTAGCCATGGACGGGTACGGGTCCAGGTGTGTTAGGAACCGGGTTCTAAAGCAGGAGGTGAGCTTGAATGCAATGCGCTTGACTCAGCCTGAAACCAGCCCCTGCCTCCCAGTGTGTGGAAAAATTGTCTTCCATGAAACTGGTCCCAGGTGCCGAAAAGGCTGGGGACTGAGGCCGTACACCAAAAGGTTGTGACTTCAGTCCCCAGTTGGGGTGCCTATGGAAGGCAAGCAATTGATGCTTCTCACATCGATGTCTCTCGCTCTCCTTCTTCCCTCCCATTCCTCTGTCTAAAATCAAAACAAATATTTAAGAAAAGTAAGTCCAAATATAGGATGAGTTCATAGCTAAACTCAATTCAGAATGGTTTTGAAGAGATGGTCCAGGTAATAATGGAGGGGAAACTCTGGAAGTTTCCAACTTACAGTGAAGCAGGTTTTGATGATGATGTTTCAGCATTTGATGAACATATATTTGTGGATAAATCCCTAGCAGATTTCCCAAAACAGGAAACAGTTTACAAACAGCTTCATGGAGTTAGTGACGTGTGACCTTTCCAAAATCCCACATCTGAATATTAAACAGAAAGTGGAACATATTGAGTGGTTTAAAAATTATTTTAATGAAAAAACGGACATTCTAGAAGAAAGTGACATACAGTTTAGTTGAAAACCATGAAAATTTTCATTTCAAGCTGTTAGAGATTGATATGATAACTAAATAAAATTATAGTAGAACTTAGAACATGTGTGGCAAAGAGGTAGTGGAGAGGGTGTGGAGTGGTCAGTTAAAGCAATAAAGTTGTCAAACGTTACAACTGAGTTCTTTAATTTGGTTTTCAGAAACCTTTTTGGGATCTATTTTGATAACTCAGCTACTGGTTCTTAAATTTTAAAATTTATTCCAAACATTTTATTTTATTTGTGCCAGCACTCTTGTTGCCCTTAAGGCTTACATAATCTGAAACAATATTGGCTGTTTTACACTTATACAATAGAAATAATAGACTAAAAACTTAATTACAGGTATGCTTTTACCCATCAAGCAAAAAACATCCCTCTTCCCTAATATGGAATCTTATTTCTGTGACCTGGGTACCACTATGGAGAAACAGAACATGGTACAGTAGAAGTTAGAGCTTTCTCAATTTTAAGAAAGAAAATCTTAATGATCAGGTAACAGTTACCAAAGGAGTTAGTCTATTCTTTTTTGTCTTTCTGTATGCTGAAAAAAATTATAAACTTGATACAGCCTTCATAATTTTCAAACTGTGTCCTGTTAGTGCGCCGCTGAAGTGGGCTTGGACACGAGTCTGCAGTGCACGGTGGAGAGTGCCTGTCACTCTGTGGGCTTGTTCCAGTGGTGTCTGGGGTGGTTGTGGGGGGTCAGCCAATGTCCGAAGGTGCAGGGCCCAGAACAGGTAATCAGTCCTTCAGACGCGAAGTGCGGGTAGAGCAAGTGCTTCTGTGTGACCTTGACAAAGCCCTTGAGGGTCGCGTGCTGCCATGAACAGGCTGCCGCAGTAAAGGCAGGCCGCCCAGCACCGCACCAGCCTAGCCACACTGTCTCCACACTCCTATGCAGGTCTCACCAGCAACCTCAGCTCCTTGCTTTGCACGTCCCCGCTGATTCTTAACTAGCCCGCATCACCGCCAACTTCCCCATAGCAAATGCGGCTGAGGACTCCAGGTCATGGCATCTTCCCCAGACCTTTCCTGTCTGATGCATAAGAAGGGGAACTGGAAAAGTCCTCAGGAAGGGCTGCTCCTGGCTCTGTCTCCTGGTTGGCTGAAAGCCTTCCCTGTTTTTCTCTAGACCACTGCCATCTGTTGCCAGACATCCGACCTGTGAGGTAAAGTTTCCAAAGCTTGGGGGACAAGTGGGTAAGGAGAAACTCCCTCTCCCAAAGAGAGAAGTTAGTCTCCAACTTTGAGGAGAAAGCTCAGGGGAGGCAGCCATTAGAGATAAGGCGTGTTAGGCTCCATGTTCGGTACTCATGGCCGGGGGCGTTGGTTGTAGTATAAAGGGACTGGAGGGCATTTTAAAAATTAAAGTTCCATCTCGGTGCCAGCTAGACATCTACTGGAATCACACTAAAGCCAAATCTCTATGTGATCTGTCCTTCACTCAGTGTTATTCTGAGAAAGTTCATGCCTGTATCTAAAAGTAATTTTACAAGTATTTAGATCTTAAATGTGATCTCTTTCTAAGAGATCTTCACATTTCTCTTAGAAAGAGATCACATTTTCTTGTGTTCTGAGAAAAGAACAAAAGGGATTATTTTTGTAATGCAAAGAAACGTTTTAAAAAATTCTACTTCCCTAACTCTTTCTCTCAAAGTCTTACAGAGTAAACTTCAAACCCTTCTCTTTTGCAAAAATCCCAGAAAATTCTTCATCTACTCGAGCACCTACCTGAGTTAAATCTTCTTTCCTTCTCCCAGTCTCCCCTCACCAGTGGCTTTTTATACTTTACAGATTAACAGAATAAAGTGGATTTCGTACCCCTCCATTTTCCCAATCATCATCTTGATTCTAAACAATGAAGAGACAGAAATTGAGCTGGGAGTCTGAATTCTCCTTAGTCGAGAAAGAGAAGTGTGAATTATTTATTTCCTTGTCACATAAGACAACCCCCAGATCTCTCATTTCTTGAGCAAATGAATGTATTGTGTCCCTGTTGACTCTGAAATTGCTCTAGCCTCATTTGGATTCGCAGCTGCAGATACTGGATATTTGACTTTGGGCAAGTGAGACAATTTTCTCTTCTCTTGCTGAAGTTATTAATCGCTAACACACAGGGATGTCGAAAGGATTACATGGATAGCTTAGGGGATGGTTCTGTTGAGAATGTCACATTACTGGCAGCAAGAGCTGGCTGCCTTTGAGTAGGGCTCAGATTGTGCGAACAGTTACACATGGTGATAATTATTAGAATGATTAGTATCAACACACATATTTGGTCACATTATAAGGCAAGTTCAAAAACTTGTCCAATGAGATTGACCACTTTTTTCATTTGATCTTGAATTCTGTAATGCTGATGCTATAAATCATTTTAAAGGTTTAATCTTCAAATACCAAAAAAAAATCACGGAGAATATATTTTAACATGGTTGTTGGTACATCTCTTATTCCATGTAAAGCAGAATGTTTTAACAAAGGTGCTTTTTCTTGTTTCATCACAATTACTTATATTGACAAAAATCTTTTGAACATGACCAATGCTAAAGTCTAACTTTGGATGGTATTTAGTATTCTCACCTTCTAAAATTAAAAATTATTTTGATCACTATTGATTTTCATTTGCCTTTGCCTCTTTTTGTAATTTTGAAAGAGTAATTCTTATAAATGTGATATTATCTTTCATATTATTTCAAAATATTTTTTTGTGTTCAAAGGAAACAATCAACTAATTTTAGTGTCGGCCCGATCCTCAAGTAGAACAGTTCTAGTGTATTTTACATTAATGCGTTTATATCAAAAAACAAAAGAGCCTGCTGAGTTAGTAGGAAGAGAAGGAAGCCTTTGGAAGTCTTTTTACTAAGCTGAAGAATTTACCTTCACTGCAGCAGTGTTTTACTCAAGTAACTAATTGAATGTACACCCAGAATTCTTTAATATTCAGATGTTTGTGTTTTTCCTGAGGAATCATAGCTCACGTCAAGGTAATTCTGAATTGCATTGGGACATCGAACGGGGTCATGTGGATTGCGTGAATGTGGTCTGGGACCTTCACAGGCTGTTCTTTGTCTGTTTTCAGGCAATGATGAGTGGCCTGAGTAGCCCCCCCAAGTCTTTCTCATCACGGTGCCTACAAGGGTAGTTTTACTGCCCCCAAACAATCCAGTTCATGTCACCCGAGGCGATGAGTGATAACAGGGAGCACTTCATGACTCTCACTGGGTGTCAGGTACTGGTCTTAGCATCTCATATGTTTTCTTATTCCCCATGAATAAGCCAGGTAGAGGTTCTCTCCTTACCTGCATTTATTGTGGAGGAAACCGAGAAACAGGTTAACTAACATGCCCAGCGTCAATGGCTAGTAAGTGGCAGGTTAGGATGTTGTCACTGAGAAGACTGCATCTTGAATAAGTAGAAATTTGAGTGGATGGATGTTGGATAAATGAGCCTTTGCTTTGCCGGGTAAAAGCATGATTTTGGCTTGTCACTTCCTCATGCCACCGTGAAAGAGCCATAAGCAGCATAGCGTTTCCACAGCCACTTAGGATATTGCTTCCTCGCCTTTTCTCTGATTGACAGCAAGTCAATTCTTGTTATCGGTGACTGTTTTCATTTCTTGAGTGATCCCCAAATTTATATTTCTGTCAAACCAATTATTGAGTATAATCCAGTCTTCAATAAGTAAATGAATTAGCTATGTGTATCTGTGAATGTTTCTGATGAAATTAGGTTTCCTTTCTGTGGAGTCTGGGGCAGGAATGGTGGCATTTAACCTGGTGAATTATGAGATTATGAGGGCACAAGCTGAGCGTCGTGGGTTCACTCACCATTTCCTCTAGTTTGGACATTGAAAATGTCGTTGTCACTATTATATTTCCAACAAAAAAGAAAGCATTGAATTTGCACTATTGGAATGGAAGCACAAATTTGGGTTAGTTTATTTTTTAATATTTCTTACATTTCATTTTAAAATTGCCTATGCCTGTTTTATATATTTATTGACATGGTCAAATACATCATACTTTAAGCTAAGAAGTTGGGACATCTGGCTTCCAAACATTCCCACATCTCGCTTATACTATATTGGTTTATATTATATAAATTTTAACATTTTATGGAATTTGGCAAGAAAAAAGAACAGTGTTCAAGAGGTATTTTATGTAATCTTAAACTGTGAATTTACCAGGTTTTTAAAAATTTTCTATAATCTCCCTGAATAAAGCTTAGATATGCAAATTTGACTCTTTAAAAAATGAATTGTTTATGAAGATAGGCAATTCAAACAATTAGATCCATCAGTCAGCTGACATAAAGCAAATGATTATTTTTTTTATAAATATGGGAAAATGTGGTGCATTCCCAGGGAATTAACCTTCATGCCTCGACTGTATAGAAAAGAGCTGAATAAATCAGACACATAGCTAAGCTCTAAATCAAAAATGGAAAAATACTCAAGTGAGTGTGGAAAAAACCTACAATGTGAAAGAAGCAGGAATGCAAAGACAGATTTCTGAGTGGGTGCCAAGCCCAGATGCCCGTGGGGAAGTTGGAATCACATAGGGACTTGAAACAAGGGGCACAGGGCTGTACAGACGCCCGTGGACAATAATCCTGACGGCTTGATCCTGATTCAAGAAGAACCAAAAGCCGAAGTTGAGTTGCCATGAGAAAACCAGGAGCCTCAGAGGCATATGCTGTGCAACGTAGCCTAGAAGAACGTCACCCCGGCTGCCTTAGGGAAACAGCAAAGACATTTTCTGTCTACCATCTCTCTGAATTCTCCTTTCCCAATCTCGTCCTTGCCAACTCTTGGGAACTTGAAAGTTGAACCAATGAAGTGTTTTTCTTCCTCAAAGCTTTTGCACCTGCTGTCTCCTCTTTGCTCTTTGTTCTCTGCTTTGGATGTTCCTCCTCCAGAGACTCACACATCTTCTCATTTCTCTTGTCAGGTCATTGCTCAAATACCATTTTGTTAGAAAAGCATTTCCTAAACATTGTGTATAAAATAGCGTCAGCCCTCCCCAGTCAGGAACACTGCCCGTCTGCTTTAACTGCTGTAGATTTCACCAGAAACACTTCTTTCCATCTTAAAGACAAAGGACTGTTTGTTTATTGTCAATCTGTCTTCACTAGAATTAAGCTCTATGCAGACAGGGGCATGTCCAACCACTTAGCGTATGGAATGTCGTCTGACATTCAGAAGATATTCAGAAGATACTCAGTGGTTGTTAATATTAAGAATAGGAGGAAGAAAAGATGGAAGGGAAGGAGGGAGGGAGGGAGGAAGGAAAGATAAAACAGTAATAAATACGGAGGCAGTGGCATATCAACAAAATGTAGTTGGGGATTAAAGTGGACGTTCTTTCGAGACTTGATGATCTTACAGCTTTCCTCCCTCAGGAAAATCAAATTCAGGCATGATTAAAACTGGAAGACTTGGGAGACCTGGAAGGTCAGCTCAGAGCTTTAAAACATAATTTATGGCTTTGATTTCTTTGATTTGTCCTGGCAAATCTACTTATTTGACAACTGAGGAGTTTAATCTGGACTTAATAATGCTGACTCCTGAGCCCACCAGAGATTCCAAGACAGCGCCGCTGTGGGGCGTCTCAGACTCTTCAGCAAAATCTCCAGGCAGGTCCACTGCCAGCACGGGGCTTCCTGTCTTGATGATTAGATTCCGGGAGAAGGGGCTACGTCACCGAAGAAGAGCAGGTGCACTGAAAGCATGAAAAGCCACACTGGGAAACCTGTCACCATCGAGATTGTTTGTTTTAGTACAAGGAGCATAAGCCCCAAAAATAGCCCAAGTGAGTCTCAAACCCCACCCTTCAGGAACCACTCGTTACTCAGTTGTAATTTGGACTGCTCATGCTTTCTCTTTGCCCAGTTTTCCCTTTTCATTCAGAAGTTCTTTAGTTACATGGATTTCCAAGTACTTCATATTGATGAAGTGGTAAAAAGTAAAAGCTGTTTATTCAAAAACAAGTATTTGAGATTAGGTCATTTTCTGGTCCTGCATGTTTTATTAGATGATTCTGGTCCTGTGCCAGCTGCATGCTTTCCGCTCCTGGACGGATTGAAGACAGCCTGCACTTTCCTGGGACTTGCCGATGGACCTGTTCCAATGACTGGTCGTTTGGTCCCAGGGCACAGTCATTAACGTGATGTTGTCATCGTCCTGAAGGTAGTCCACTCTGCTTGCTTATTTTCTCCCGATTCCCAGAGCCACATCCCGTGGCCTCCGTGGGATGTGAGCCACGTCGAGGCAGCAGTTCACATGCGTGTAAAGCTGTTCCCTGACACATTATACTATTTTGTCATTTTGGGAAATAGCATGCAAGATGTAACCATACCCGAGTTCTGTTTTTGCAATAAGCTGAGGAACACGTTTTAGCTCTTCTTCTCGATGGCCTTACAGGGCCCTGCGCCCTTTATTTCTGTTTTCTTTCCCCAACAGATGCTATTTTGAAGTGCAGGGCAGTTTCTCAGGTTAAACTTGTTGTGCTCGATGATCGGAAGCATGGTGTTCACGTGGTTATTTGTTGTTCTGAAATAATTGTTGCTGCTTCTTATTTCATTCCCTGGCTATCAAGTAAATAGAAACTATCCAGAAGCTTCTGGGATTAAAAAGCATGAGCAAATTTTCTCTGAACTCTACAGTATTCATTTTTAGTAGAAATGGAATAAACAAACAAGTAGGAACCCTAAAAAGATTGTGAATGAGTTGTTACTAAAGGTTCCTCTTACTACAGAACTGAACGTCAAGTTACTTGTGAGTTATTTTCACAAACAATGTTCCTCTTAATCAAAGAGATGTTTAATTATAAAATTGATAAATTAATGTTTATATAATAAGTTGCCTCAACATATTGACTAACACAATCATTATGAAATATGTTCATAGGGAAGCAATTGGCTTTTCCTCCCATAAATATACATTCTCTCCTGTCCAGATGACCCCACTCTGCTGACCATTGAGATATCTTTGACCCTTTCTAAGAAGTGCCCTGAGATTTTAGTAAATTTTAATTACATATTTTTAATCTAAGCCTTGTATTTAAGAAAAACAGTTCATTTACACAAAATCTGTTGTGCTTAAAATTGTTCCCTTATTGCATAATTGTGTCCAGTCCTAGGTCCTCTTAGAACAAAAGGCACAGTAAGGCAACTGGCCAAATGCGTGTGCGTGTGTGTGTGTGTGTGTGTGTGTGTACATATAGTTCCTGTATCTGCCCAAATCATGAAGAAAGTCCAAAAGCTCCTGTTCTGCTGTCGATGACAAACATGTGGGGCCCAAAGGACCCCTTGTACTCCACACAACGGACGAATGCAGGAAATACCCCCAGGGTCCTTCAACTGGTCAATAAGTACATTTGGCTACATCCTTATGATAAAATACTTCACAAAAATTCATGAGAACGAACTACTGATGCACATAATGTGAGTGAATCTCAGATGCACTGTGCTGATTGAAAGCAGCTGAATCCTAAAGGCTACGTATAATATGGTTCCACTGATATCGCTGTGTTGATAGGACTTTCTAGAAATGTCACTGACGTAGCATTCTAGAAATGACATTCCTTCCAAGTGTGCTCTACCTTGGTCATGACAGGTCACACTATCAAGTGTGAGTTTCCTAGTTGTGTGAGTTGTAGCTAAAAAAAGCGCTACACAAGAAAACAAAACAAAAACTATTTTGATACTATTGTTAATATGCAAGTGAAAGTGAGGTATTTGCAAAATGTGTACCATAAGAGTATTCAGAATATATAAATATAAGAATAATCAGCCAAAAGAACCCATCCAATGAAAACTATGTCAATGATGTTACTAGAAAATTTACAAAAATGAGTATCTTAATGGCCAATGAACAAATAAAAATATGCACAACTTTATTTCTAGTCTGAGTATTACAAAACAGCAGCAATGAACATTTTCGCCACTAGATGAGTCAGATAATAAGAATGGTTGATGAGAAAGGGGATCAAAGGCACTAGAGGGAAATGTGCTTGTACACAAAGGGCTACTTTTGAAAGTGAGAAACCTTTTAGAGGGAGCTTCCACTGTCCAGTAAAACTGAAGGTAAGGACACCGAATCACTCAGAAATTTTGCTAAGTATTTATTCCAGAGAAATTTTTTGTGGATTTAAAAAAGAGGTATGCAATTTATAAGAGCATTACTTATAACAGGGAAAATCAGGGTTGCCAAATCTGGTGTTACCAAAAACATGTCTGATCCTGCTAATCTTAACATTGATTCCAAGAATTATAATTTATTTGTTTATTTTATTATTATTATTTTTTATCTTTACCCAAGGACATTTTTTTATTGTTTTTAGAGAGAAGGGAAGGGAGAGAGGAAGTGTGAGGGAGAGACATCGATGTGAGAGAGAAACAGCAATTGGGTGCCTCCCGTAGGTGCCCAACCAGGGATCATACGTGTCTGGGCTGGGGATTGAGACGATGCCCCCACCAACTGAGCCACACCAGCCAGGGCTGTAATTTATTTAACTCATGGTGTTATCTGGAATAAAATATTTAATTAGGACCCAGAATCCAGTAGGTGTGATATGGGATGTTAATTGGAATCATTGACACTTATCTTTAAAGACCAAATCAAATGTAAAAGCATTTTACATGACCAAGAATGAGAATGACTGTTGTTTACTTCTTTGAATCCTTGGGACTATTTTTGTTGCCTTTCTTGAAGCCCTGATGGGGTCTGACTTTAGCAAAGTAGACAGCCTCTCCATCCTCACCCCACTGTGGATTTCTGAGGAGTGGGCCAGTGTGGGCACGTTTCTGCTTCCTCTAACAGCAGCTCCCTTGGCCCCTAATTAACTTCTGAGTAGGACTGAAATATTTTATAACTCGTTTACCGTCTTAAAAATGTAAAGCCACAGAATTTCATTCTTTTGTAACTTAAACCTTACATTGTTACCGCAGAATGGCCTTTTCTCCTGTGGCCAGGGAGGAGTGGTTGTCCTGGCGCCCAGGCAGCTTCCCTCAGATACATTGTAGCCGCCCCTGCTTCCTTCTCTGGAAGTTTCTAGTGTGTGGAGAGTAAAGCCCAGCTTCTCCTGCACTCTCAGTGTCAGAGCTTAACAGCCCTCAGTGCTCTAAGGATATTCCAGATTCCAGGTTCTCCATCCTTGCCGCTTGTCTGTATTTTTAAATTTACACTTTCCTAATGCCTCTATGACTTAGAGAATATAGAAAATTAAAAAGTCTATTTCCACAACATTGAAAACTCAATAAAAACATTTTCCTGAGCTATTCAGATAAAAAGTACATTTTCAGACTCCTCCAAATCATAATTCCAATTTTCACTTTATTTTGTGTATACCTACCCTTTTTATATAACTTTTAGATTAAATTTGTCCCATTCTTTCTGGTAGTAATTTCAATTTCCATTAACATTGCCTAAATATAGGACAGACTAATTTACAATGAGTAAGATGGAAAATATAGCTAATGAATATGACAACTATAAATTATTCTCAAAACAGGTAGTTTTTAAAATGAAAGGAGGTGCTAACCAGCCCAGACATGGGGACAACAGGTACAAAAAACTGGGGCTATTCTGGGCAAAATGAGATGTATTTATACCAGTGATAAGTAATTCACCACAAACACACACAGATCCTGTAAATGTAATGCAAAACGCGCTCACTAAAATGCCCCATGTTCTGATGCATGCACCGTCACTTTGGGGGGACACTGTCACTCATTCAGTCACATTTGCTGAGTCCAGGACAGGGTCCGGGTGCTGGGGACTGGCACCAAAGGAAACAGCCCTGTGGCAGTTCCAGGCCATGCTCGTCCCGCCTTCCTGCTCGATGGAGGGTTAGCACCTCAGGGCACTTTCAGTGGTGCAGGATTAGCACAGGTGGTTTGAGTTTTAGGTTCTGTTTCACCACATGCACAAATGCGCAGTAAAAGAGCTAATCTTAAAAATAACATGGAAATACGGAGTGGAAACGCCTGATGCTTTCCCACTAATTCTTTTTGGAGCTCATCTTCAGAGAAGATCCGGTAATGTGTAGGTATATCTTTAAAGAAAAATGTCATGGATGAATAAAGTTATTAATCTATGGGAAGTATCTTTGAAAGAATGTTTATCATCTTGTCTAAATATATATATGCACATATGTGTGTGTGTGTATACACACACACACACACACACACATATGTAAGTGTATTTCACTGTATATCTGAACAGTGATAGGCATATAAGGTCCAGAATCTAGGACACAAAAACAATAACATGATTACAGTTAAGGTCCCTTAAAATCAGTTGAAAAGATTTCCAGAATGCTTGCTTCTCCTCTCTGTAATCACTTTGTATAGTCTTTTATGCAGGTCTTGATTTGCAGTCTAAATTACGCGGAACAATCATTGTCCAGATCTGTGTTTACTGATGGCAATGAACATATCTGTTCAAGTTCCCCTTATATGTTTGATAGGAAATATCACTGGCACCTCAGAACTAGAAGTCTTTCCTCCCCTCCCCCACAACTGTGTAGCTGGCTAGAACTGCCCGCAGGACCACGTGCTGCTGTGGCCGGGTGCCAGCCAGGACGGACAGTGGTCACTTACCTACATGACTCTGCCTCTTCGGGTTTAATTACGTGTGTGAAGAGTTCAGAATGAGCCTCTAAAACTTCTTTCAGCTCAAACATTTGATGAGTGTTTCACTTTCATGTCGCAGTAGAATTTCTTAACTTCTCTCTCATTATTTTCATCTCTTTCCATGTTTTTTATCTGTAGTTTTCAAAATGTCCCTTTTCCTTTCCTTCCTAGAGAAGGGTCTGAAAGAGTAGATTTCCTGTATTTTTCCACATCTAAAGCTCTCATCCAGTAACACCTCAACTCTAACATGGCTCTTCTCTTACCGTGTAACTGAAATGACTATTTTTTAAGTCACCAAACTCGTTTGTGTCACTCACTCAAGATAAGTGTGTGAGTTCTTTTCTCACATAAGCTCTGCAGACCATGAGCTTTTGGGGGCACTTGTTTTTCTGTTTTGAACTTCTCTTCATCATAATGGTTTTTCATGAGAATATTTTTTATACATGTTTTTTTACTTCTCTAGCCACTCTATTTTTTCTCTCTCTACCTTCTTCTAGAACATTGCTATTCCACAAATCCGTGTTCAGACCTCTCTTTAACCCTACTTGATACTATACAATTGTACCCAGATCTGAAAGTTCAATTTCCACTTATTCCTGTGTTTGTGCATCTCTATCACTTGACCGAATGATTTCTAGGCTCCGTTTTACACGTACATGACAAGCATTTCATCTGAATAGGTAACTGGAACTCAAATTCAGTAAATGCTAAAAAGACCAATTTAGCTCTCCTGTCCCAAGCCCGTCCTTCCTGAGACGTGCCTTATTGTTGCATGTGGCACTGGCTACTTAGTGGCACGAGTCTCTAAATTTTATCGATTTTTTCCACTTTAAAAAAATCCTCAAACTATTCTTTTTTTTTTATACCCAGTATAATAACTTTGGGCTAGTCTATTCTTTGTATTTATATATTAATAATGTAATAAGCAAGCTTCTTGTTTTCCTCCCAACTACTGTCTGAAATGTTGGCGTAGCTGGTGCGTTCGGAGACAATGAACTTATTCTAGTCCTTTCTGCTGAGCTTCCTTTAGTGTCTCTGCTTGTCCTTTAAGATAAAGTCAGAATTACCTACCACGGAAGAAAAGCCTTCAGATTCAGTTCCTGCTCATCCATTCTCATTATCTCACTACCAGGCGTGCTATAATCATTCAAGTGTTTGTTTTTCTCCTTTGAGACACGAGTCCCTTGATAATGGGGACTGTGAAATATCTCCAGGGCCCCAATTCCTAGAAAAGTGCCCCATGTCTAAAATATGCCCAAAAGATGTTCATTGTGTAAGTTAATTTAAAAAAAATTAATTTATTTACTTTTTTTAGAGAGGGGGATGGGAGAGAGAAAGAGAGGGAGAGAAACATCCATGTGTGAGAGATACATGGTTGTCTCTCACACATGCCCCCTACTGGGGATCTGGCCTGCAACCCAGGCACGTGCCCTAACTAGGAATCGAACTGACGACCTTTTGGTTCTCAAGCTTGCACTCAATCCCCTGAGCCACACCAGCCAGGGCTGTAAGTTAATTTTTTAATTGAAAGATAATCCAGTTTAACCAGAGTAAAAATACGATTAATCCCTGCTCAATGCTGTATAGAGGAATCCCTCTATCAGAGAACTAGAACCCTAAGTTCTCATCTTGAATCTCATTAATTAGTGTATAACTTTCACCAAATCACATCGTTTCCCTGGGCCTCAGTTTCTGAACTCTAAAATGATTTCGTAGTGTTAGATATTTTTTCCAGCATCTTGTAGTTCTGACTTTCTGTGCGCCCAGGTACTGTTCCATCGTTGTACTTTAATGAGTTGTATTTAATGACTTTTCAGTCCTCAAAGGAACCATTTTCTCAGTGCTCAAACAGAGTGTTTCCCCACAATGTGTGTCTGTGTCGAAGTGTGTTTTTCCCCGGGGGAAATATGCTCACAGAGCCAGGATGGCAGCGAATACTTTCTCATTTGCATTAGTCTTGTATAAAGGGGAAGAGTGGTATCATATCTCCCGTAGATTTATTTCCCGCTAAGTTTAAACGTTAAGAAATACTTGAAAATATATCCCCAGTGTCACTGATTAGAATGTCCTGTGGAGACAGATTTTCTCTAAATGGCATTTGAAAGCTTGCTCAGGGCAAAGAACAGGAGAATTTGGCTATGCAATGAGTCATTTTATAATTTCAGGTTGAGACTGACGATCTTCTATGATAAATTTTGTGGAACAAACAGGACAAGGTGAGTTTTCCCAGCTATGAGCAAAGTACCTATTACTAATTTTCAAAAGGGAGGGATAACAGTCTGAAAAATTATAGGTTAATTTAAATAACTAAATGTTCTATAAAGCAATATGCCAAGGTTTGGCGACAAAACTTGAAAGAGTTATGAGTAAATTAATAAACAGGGACCAAGTTGGATTTATGAGGCATGAAATAATTACAGACAGTGTGAAGAAGAGCTTTATGTTAACACGAATTGGTAGTGATAGGCTCTCGTGTTTGCAGGTTCTGTTAATATACAGGAAGATTATAATAGAATAGAAATAGCTAAGCAAATATTAGATCATATTAGTTTATAAGAAGTCTTATTTTTTTTTGAAGAAGATACTATTGTTGTAACAAAATAGGTTGTATATTTATGGTGCCCAACACCCAATACAAAATTCATATAATCATTGGAATGTTACCTAATTGGAAAAGCATAGATATATGATTGCAATCATTGCCTTTCTTTTTCCTTCTAGATTGGCTGCATGTTGAAAGTCATTGTTAAGTGGTTTATATATATTTTGCTTTTTTAAAAAATTTAATTTTTATGATTAGAGAATGACTGAAGTCACCATTATGATGCATTTTAAATAATACATTTCCAGTCACAGGTATCTAAGCTAATTTAGGATGTGCAAGTTTAGGATGCTGACGGTGGTGTATTCTCACCAAGTCTAAAGAAAATTTGAATGAGATGCATGTAATCTTTTTGACTGAACTAATTAACATTTGAAACTTCATAAAACTAGAAAATGCACGAAGCAGACAGGTGTATTACACTCAGAAAAGCCTTCCTCCCGCAGCACAACTGGCTCTTGCTGTGTTGGGCTCCTACCAGGTAGTTCAGGTGGTTAGAGCATCATTCCCATTCGCCCAGGTTGTGGGTTTGATCCCCGGTCAGGGCACATACAAGAATCAACCAATGAATGTGTAGATAAGTGGACCAACAGTTGATGTTTCTCTCTCTCTCTCTCTTTCTCAAAAATCAATAAATAAAACTTAGAAAAAAAAGAAAATGTCTAATTTTTTTTTCTCTGAAGCCAGGTGGAAAGTAAAAGCCATGGGGAGGGAGAAACTCACTAGAAAGAGGTGACAAACCAAAATTCTCAGACTTTTGCTTAGCCTCTGTCATTCCTGCTGCTTGAACGTAGGCTGTGGATTTATGGAGCGTTCTGTTCTCAGAGAACTCCTCCGAGCCGGGCATCACTGGAGTGATCACAAAGCATTATGGAACCAGAGAGCACGTAGAACAGGATGAAGGCAGATGAAATGGCAAAGCTTCTCAAGAGACAGAAGCCTTTTTTGAAAAATGTTTTTAGAAGAAGTGGCATGTTACCATATAGCAACAAAAGACACTACGTTCCAACTGAGGAAATATTATAGGCCCTAAAGCTGTATGTGATTCATTCTATATTCAGAGCCCCCAAAAATGGGGAGACGGGGATGCTGAGGGAGCTGAGGTTGAGTTGCAAGGGGCAAGGCAGCAGTTTACTGGATGCAGTTGTTGGTGTCTGTGCTAGAGCAGCTTTTTGAAATATCACATCTCTGCCCCATGTGCACGTACGTTCAGGCTCTCGGGAGACCTGGGTCTCCACATGTGACTGGAGCATCACACTTTTCAAAGCCCGTACAGAAGAGAAAACAGACGAGCAGAGGGAAGTCATTTTAGTACTCTTCTGGTTGATAACAGATTCTTTTTTTAATGCTAAGGCTCTTTTGATTTGTACAAATTTATTATATTTCTTTGTAAGGTCCCTCCTCTAAGCCAGGAAGTGTATATGAAAGGTCTCAGATGCTGTGGACATTTGTGTTGGGTCAGTGGTGGGTTATTTTCCCTTTCCTTCCTTCCTTCCTTCCTTCCTTCCTTCCTTCCTTCCTTCCTTCCTTCCTTCCTTCCTTCCTTCCTTCCTTCTTTAATATTTTTGATTCTTTCATCTGTTAGATTTAGAACACAGGTAAATTATGAAAGGAGGCAAGGAACCAAGATGGAAGAAAAGATGCCCAGCATTAGACCCCATGTTTTAGGCTATAATATGTTTTCACCCTCTTTTCAAAAAAATGTTTAAAGATTTTATTTATTTATTTTTAGAGAAAGAGGAAGGGAGGGAAAAAGAGAGGGAGAGTAACATCAATGTGTGGACCTGGCCCACAACTCAGGCATGTGCCCTGACTGGGAATCGAACTGGGGACCCTTTGGTTCACAAGCTGACACTCAGTCCATTGAGCCATGCCAACCAGGGTTCAGAAATTTTAATACAATCCCAATTTGGAAAAAAACAACAACTTCACAGCTTGCAAACCTGATTTCTCACTTTCTATGTTATTTTTTATTTTTAGTACTGTCTAAATGGGCTCATCTTTGAGGTGATTTCAAGGGGGCAGTTTTACGGAGCGCATGTTTCCTTATTGACGGAAGAATGTAACAAGAGTACTTAACGTCATAATTGCCCAGAGGGCCCACGTTAACCACTTGGGTTACGTTGCTAAGCTAATGCTGAATTTCCTTTTCAAATGCTGAGTATTATGTTTCCCCTTATTTTATCACATAAAAGTAATTACTGGTGCCTTTCTATTAGATGTATTGCCAACTAAATGGAATGCCTCCCTGAATTTTTAAGACACGTGCTTTGCTCTTTGAACGGTGTATGGAACAGAATGGTGGTTAATCTGCACGGCATTTCCCTAAACCGATTTTGTTTGCCAGAGCGAAATCAAAGTAGCCAGAACAAAGCCTCACGTCTACTTCTTTGTCTAGTTTTCTCTAGTAAGTTGTGGGCAGTGGTACTGCCTGAACTGACAAAAATGTTATTTTGTTTGTGCAAACACAGGTTAGCACCATATGTTCATTTATATGATTTGGAAAATTCGAATGCTTTTCTTTATTATTAAATAGTTTTAAAGGTCCACATATTTCAGTTAACTTCAGTATTTTCAAGGAGCAGTGAGAGTAGACAGGGTTCACACTACCTTTTGGAATGTAGTTTGATATAAACAGTTGCCTTCATTCAGCATGAAAAATATTGTGACTTTTTAAAAAATGACTCATTGATCCTCATAGAAATTTACATTGGGTATATGACCCCCATGAGCTAGGAAAATACAAAATTGCCACAAAATGGCAAATGAATTACAGCATCAAAGGTCATTTGTAAAATTTCTGACAGTTCAGAACATTAGAAGGTCAAAAATCAAAGATACATTGTCCTAATGCTGAAAAACAACATGATTTAATCACGTCCCTGAGTAGGCTTTTATAATTCAAAATAATTGGGCTGTCTATGAAGTCTGACATTCAGATATGTAAGCTGCAGTTGCAATAAGAAATGAATCAAAGACTAGAAACATTCTACTTTTACTTCCCTGTCCTCTCAAAAGCAAATATGTAACTTTCCAACAGAAAGACACTTTCTTGTACTACTTACTGTTTAACGCTATCTTTGCACAGTTGATGTACGTTCTTGACATCAGTGAAATGCCTGTCAAACTTCATAATGACATAGAAGCATAACAATTGTAAATTCAAGGATAGCAATCTTGAAATTCAGGTTTTAACCTTCTTTGCATGCAAAGTGGAAATAGCCTGTGTGGAGAGTTATTTTGATTAGAACAACCACTTATTTATCGCCCCTCACTATCCTTGTTTTAAGAGTAGTAACCTCTTTATTTCAAGTAAAAAAATATATGTTCTTTTTTATCTAGAAAGCAGGAGAACTTTAGGGTTCGAAAACATCACTGGCCAGCCAATTTAACAATATTGACCATATCTTAGCAGATGTGAGTACATTTTGCAAGAGGTAGTGCATATCACACTGAAAGACCATGGAGACTGGAGCCAGTTTTCGGCAGACCTGCTTCTCTCGTGTGAAACCTCCCATCTTGCTGGGTGCCACATATTTTTGGATTCTGTAGCGGGGCAGGGTCTGCCACCCCCAAATATGCCCTCTCGGCGTAAGGATTACCTTGAGTCGAAGGCAGCAGCAGAAGAAACCTAAAGGAGAAGAGGTATCTGCCATCTCCCATTTGCCCGAAGGCGCCCTCTTCCAGCCTTTACTATGAGTGACAAAAGTCAACCACTGGAGACAGCTTTAGACCTTTATCAGCTCAGAGAGAGCACGAGAGGAATTGGTCTAACAAACTTTGCTAACTAGACTGTACCTGCCTGCCCTTAACCATATATCTGCCTCCGCTTTCCCATGGTCTCCCGGTCTCGGCGACTCTGGGTCCTGTTTTTTGCTCCTGAGAAGCCCAAGTTCTAACCACACTTTAGAGTTCCTCACCGTGTGTACTCCCCTGTGTTAACATGCAAGATGAATGTTAATAGATAAGCTTGTTTTTCTCTTGTTCCTCTGTCTTTGGCTTTAGCCATGTGTACTTTTTAAAAATTAAATTTAAATTAGTTAAGCTGAAACAGAGTTCCATATTTAAACGCGGCCCAGCATGGAACACTTCCACATGTCCTATTGAACGACCTGTGGGGGCCCAGGCTCGCTCTCGTTCCCGCTGCCCCAGGGCCGGTTTCTCTTTACCCGCGTGGTGCTGTCACTGGAGCGCAGAGAAATAAACATCCAGGACTTCAATGCTGTAGATCCTGGTGTGGTTGTTTGTCCCTTCTTTAGTGCTTACGTCTTCAATTCAATATCTCTCTTCGTCTAAATAGGTCCTTCGGGATGTTCACTAGAAGTGCATTTACAAATATTAGTGTAGTCAGTGTCTGTGAGTTTTCAGACGAGAGTAGACCATTATTATGTTGGAAGAAAAAATAAGGTTAACTTTATTATTCAAATGTATCTTCTCCTGGTGTAAACTGCCAATATATTGTCTTTTAGAAATTATCGATGGAGTTCTGGTAATTTTGTATGTATTTGAAGAAACTCGCTTGGTGATCTTATTGTTCTTCCTTTCTTTCTCTTTGATATTTACTTTTGCCAAGGGGACATTTGTATTCTAATGTACATGTCATTTTTTATGATTTCTCACAGTTAGTATGAAATTAATACGGTTTTCTTCACTCTGAATTTATGTATTTTTATACTATTGCAGTTCATTTTTAACATTTAAACTATGAACCCATCAGGAATTAATCCTAGTTTAAACTATGAAATGATAGCTTTATGTATTCTCGAGATGCATGAATTTTTCCAGCTCTGTGCGTTGCACAATGCATCATTTTCCCTGAAATAGAAAATCACTGATGTCTAATGCTGAAGCCCTACCCCCAAGAGGGAATGGTTTGAGACTCCATTCCCCTCCGCCTTGTGATTTCTCTGTCTCATCTTGCACCAGGACCAGACTGGCAGGGTTTCCAGAAGTTTACTTATCTTTTCCTTTTCTTCTACCTTTTCCCTATATTGTTGTTACTGTTAATGTCTACGTGTAGGAACTTTAAACTTTGCTTCATTAAAAAATGACATTGTCATTTTTAATGGTAACAGATTATGTTTTAAATATTAATTTAGGCAATTTAACATTTCCTGATGTTGCGCTTTTGCAGCCCAAACTAGCATTTTGCTTTTAATTGATTCAAATTTTAATTTTATGTCCCATAGAGTTTTAAAATTTATTTTACATGAATTTTGCATATTACTTTTAAGATATACTACTTTATGCTGAATTCTTTCTTGTTGCTTTTATATGTGGACTCTGATCAAGCTGGTTTTGTTGGTGATAGAGGAAGGCACTTTAACTTTCCACGTCCAAGGGATTGCCCAAGGGGGGGGAATGTGGGAGCAGACAGAGACCTTGCCTGGTACAGCGGGCGCACGATGCAGTGTGCAGACGATGTTTCTTTGAGTTGTGCCCTTGAAACCTGCATGGTTTCCTGAGCCAATGTCACCCCAATACATTCAATTTAAAAAGTCAGATACAATATTTTCAGTTCAGTTCACTTATTTTAGTTTTCTGGGCACACAGTATTGTTTTTTTTGGTAAATAATGATCATTTTGCCGGTTTCTTACCTCATTTATCTCTTCTGTCTAATCACAGACGTCACTTTATCCAAAACACTGGTGAGCAAGCGTGGCCGCAGTGACTCTCGGTGTGCCTGTGCTGATCTACAGGAACCTGTTTGCACAGGAGCACAAAATACGTTTAAATTCTGGGTATTTATTGACATTAGAAAATATAAGAGTAAACATATTTGTATATAGGTCTAGAACTTAGTGCTATAATGCTATAATTATTACACCACACAATACTTTATTCGATACTAACAGTAATACTGTAGTATTACAATACTACGAGTATTAATACTGTGCTATACACTATACTGTGTACTCTAGTTATACTACAGGGCAGAGCAAAGGTAGCTTTGCAGTTGCTCATATGGAAAATAATAAAACAATTAATAAATAATAATACAATGACAAGCTCTGTTCACATACTCACAGCTGTAAACCTACTTTTGCTCCACCCTGTATAATGATACTCTAGTGTTATACTGCTAGAAATCTAGATTTATATATAAATATATGTTTAATCTTATATCTATATTTTCTAATGTCAAATAAATATCCATCATTTTAAAT